>NW_018922262.1:59533-69675 GCF_002207925.1 Prunus avium | reverse complement strand
TTCCACTTATTTCCTAATTAAACCCTACTAGGGTTTGTAACCTGTATTATAAATACCTCCTTTCGGAGAATGAAATATATCAGAAAATATTCTACCCATATTGTTTGACTATATATATATATATATATATATATATATCTTTTGTAAGGTCCACTGAACTATATGTGGTGAATTTAATTAAGTTATTTTCCATTTATTTAGCTAGTTGACACATCTAACTAATTTCTATTACTACACTTGATTTTAATGTCTTTTCGGATTGCGTAGATAACTGCATAATTGAAGACAAGAACACAAAAATAAGAAAAATAAAAATTTCCAGCATTTGAAATAAAGCAGCAGTAACAACGTCATCTATGGATATTCTGCCCTCAATTCCAACATTGAAACTTTGTTGTAAATGGCCATTTGGGGGAATTGGAATATGTTATGGAATATCAAATGCAGCGTTTTTTCAGTGATGTAATTAAAATAAAAACAACGTTTTGTACCTGATGTGATTATCAATTTGCAACACTTCAAACTAACAGATTCCGTGTATGAATGGCCAAATGGTGAAAATATACTTGTATACAAAATATGATAGCTTTATGTGATTAGCATTTGTTGCAACGTTTCTTTTACTCTTTTTTAAATGTCAGCACATCTATTACATTATTCCACAGTTCCTTCCAAGTTTTAATGGTTGCTGATCAATGTGGTGTGGACGCTGCATTTTTTTATTGCCATCTCCAGAACTTCTCCACTATCAGTAGGGCACTAGCAGCTCATGAGCCAAATGTTTTTCCACAAAGCAACTAGAGGGTCTTAAACTCAAACAGAGATAAATTACAAACCGAAAATATGGAATAATGCGTATGATGGCACTGCCTTATTGTAAGTATTTGACAAATATTGAAGTTTGTTTTGCCTTTAAACCCAAAGGTCACTATCAACGACATTGTGCTTGCTTTCTATTAAAAAATAAATCTAAAGGAAAGACATCTTTAAGATGCATAAATAGAATAGATCATGTGTTGCAAATTGCAATTCACTTGCGATAATAGCTCTCAGAACCGAACTCCATCATCAAAAGAAACATGTTTCGCGAACCTATCAACCTTGGGAATCGCACGCCCTTCATCTTTACCACAACATGACTCTTTTTTAAAGAAGAGTCCACAAACCTTACATATTACATCACAATTACTACCAACTTTTGCGTTCTTTGGGACGCTAACCATATATGGGCAATTTGACCAATAATGTTCACCCACCTTCAAACAAAACTTACATTCACCTGTGTTCAATTTGTAAATCCCTTATTAAATCTCACAATAACAATAATTAGTAAACAAAATAAAAGAGATTGAATATGTCATAAGAAGAGGAAAAAAATGAATTTATGATCAAACATATGTAAATGGAGAAGAGGGAGGCAAGGGTTTGAGGAAAGGAGAAGGGTATCAAATTTATTTATTTATTTATTTATTCTTGTTTCTCTTCAAAATCAAAAGCATACCAGGAGGAATAGGAGGGCCCCAGAGGAAAGAAGAAAAAGTTAGACATTCTTCATACGTTAGCTTTCCATCCTTTGGTATTTCAACCTTGCTACCTGTTTGCAATTAACAATTTGTCTATCAACAATCCAAATCAATTATAGCTTAATTTGATCAATTAGCAAAGCTTTGCCACCATCTTCAAATATTTTCCAAAAATAAAAGAGAAAGATGCAACACGAATATTTTGTTGAGAAATACAAAGTAATTCCTCTAAATTAGGACTCAAAACTAGTTTTTCTCGAAAAGTAATTCCAAGTCAATTAGAAGTAGAATATTGTACAAGATTAAATTCTACTAGAACCAAAACATAAGTATTTTTCATTGTAAAAAGGGAATTTATCATACACAAAATATGAGGCATGTAATCAAAATTGCACATAATCTTTGTCACAAACCCTTAAATTAAACGAAAACGAAAAAACATACTGATTGGCTTTGGCCGGTGGATTTGCATAGGGGGAGACGCAAGGCCGTCGTCCATGGCTGTGTGTGCGCGAAAGAGAAAAATGCGGCCTGAGCATCAGTCTCCGAATCATCAGCCTCGGATTCATCAGTCTCCGAATCATCAGCCTCGGATTCATCAGTCTCCGAATCATCAGCCTCGGATTCATCAGCCTCGGATTCATCAGTCTCAAAATCATCAGTCTCAGAATCATCAGTCTCGGATTCAACAGCCTCGCTCCCTGTTTCCACGCAATTACATTGTTAAATACAGACAGAAAAAATAATTGGCTGACGGTATTTCATCGATTCCATGATGGGTTATTGGCTGACGGTATACAAACACCAAAACAACTGCCGGAGAAATCATATCTTTAAAAGGAAAAGCATACATACCGGTTATTGGCGTATCGAAGTTGATGGGGACCATAGTTGGCGATAAAAGGTCCTTTCCGCCGCCGTCCTTATAGAGCACCTCCGACTGGGAATCGAATTTCAGGCACTCCAAAGATGATACGTTGTCCATGGCTGTGTAGATCTTGGTGTTTGGCTTTGCGGTTGTGAGAGAAAAAAGGACGGGCGGTTTGGGTTTAGGGTGAACTGTGAGATAATGAAAAGGGGCGTTTCTTACTTACATGTTATATAGGCGGTTTGGCATGATTGAATAACCGACCCTATCATGACCATATTAATCAATATTATTTTTTCCCTTTCAGTGTTGATTAAATAATAAATTATGATTAAAACTAATAGACCCCAATGCACGCATCTGTAATAAGCATGGCATTTATTTCTAGTTTTGATTTGGTTTCGGATTTTCGTTTTCTCAACTAGAGCAGGAATACTCTTCGGTGATTTTGGGTCTCAAATAAAGGAAGGTAATTAATGTGGTTTTTTCCTTTGTTTTACGTTTCCTTTTATTTTCAAGTTTGCGCTAACAATGGTCATTCATGCCTAGTTGACAGCTTTTCTGTGTTCGATTTTATTTGACTGGTCTGTAACTTACAACTATTGTATTTAAACTCCTTATTTTTCGAGCATAAGATAATATACTTGTGCTACAAATTGCAATTCATTTAAACAAAACACCATGCAGACAAAATCATACGATGCAATGCATGGCTATGGAATTTGTGGCAAACGACATAAAAGCGCATTCCTTTTTCTTTTTCTTTTATTGTATGCATTCCCATCTCCAACCACAGAAAGACAGGGCTGCATATAGGAGTCGAATAAAAAGAAGAAGAAGCTTGTACTGATATCTCCATCCATGTATATGATAACAATATTAGGCCCCGTTTGTGATTGCCTTTTTTGGCCAAAAACCTGCTTCACTTTAAAGTTAAGCAGTTTAAGGTGTTTGGTAAAAAAAAAAATATCCCGATTATTTTAAAAGCAATGGCCTTTTGACAGCAACTTTTAAAAGCAGGCTATGAGTTGCTTTTCAAAGCTGCTTTCAAAAGAAGTAGAGATGAACATTTAATGAATTTTTTTAATTCCCAAAATACCATCATTCATTTTAAAAAATGACACCCCCTCCACTTCCACATCCACATCCAACTCCACCACTTGCACCACCACATTCACTACCTCCACAACCACCGACACCACCACCACCACCACATCCTCCTCCTCCTCATCCTCCGCCACCACCACCTCATCCACCACCACCTCCACAACCAACACCACCACCTCCACCTTCATCACCACCACCACCTCCACTCCATCACTATAACTACCACCACATGATTAGTACGTTAAATTTTTAACATCATGTCTATTTTAGTCATTATTCAAAGTTACAACAATTTTATATTAAAATTTACCAAACGTTTTTAACACTGCTTTTTGTATTAACAGCACTTTAAAAATATTGTTTACCAAACATGGAGTTGCTTTACTTTACAGCTAAAAGCAATTTTTTTTAAAAGTGACAGCAATCCCAAACTGGGCCTTAGTTAGTTTGTATTCAGTTAAGCTGTCACGTGTGTGCTCACGTGTTGTTAGTTAGTATTAGCTGTAATTGAGTTTGACCGAAAGAAAAATAGGTTTTTACAAATGAGTCTATTTTAGTGTGGCTAATTTGTTTTTATAAAATTTTAACAAAACAATGGTTTCACACTTAAATCGAATCAAAAATTCTATAAAGGGGCATTATATATGGCCTTTAGGTGAGGCCCTATTTCTTAACTGTAGGATCAAATTAATCAGCCTAATTCAACACTTAGAAAATAGGAATGACTCTAGATTGAACAGAACCAATTGGACAGAATCGATACCAAACCAAACTAATTATTTTATTTGGTTCGATTTTCGATTTTTGTAGTGGAGGGAGCCATATCGACACCATGCGCATGCCTAATTGAAACCACTATTATGTACCTGTAAGATTAGGGCCTGGCGCTATTATGTACCTGCGCTGACTCTCCTGCCGACGTTGTATGGTTAAATTTCGAAAAATCGGCCTAGCCGCTAGGCGGGCCCTTCTATTAAAAATAAAAAATAAAAAATATCCCTCCTTATCGTTGAAAACTAAACTTGTCCGACTCCCACCGAACTAGTCGTTGGTTTGTCGACGGCATCAAACAGTCGAACGACGGTGTTTTGATGCGTCTTCTAACCCAATCCCAAAATGAATTCATCGTCGTCATCAATCACATAGATAAAAGTCACAGCTTTCTTTCCCTTTCCGGCTTACCTTTCCTTCTTCTGGATCCATCAAACCCATCGAATTATGAATTTTTTGAAGTACGAAAGCATAAGATCCGAAGGGGAAAAATAAATCTGCAAATAAGAGAAATTCGTTTTATTCTTTATTTTTTTATATAAAGCTTTTGGCTTGGATTTGATTTGATTTGATTGATTGGGTGAAGCAAAGCAAAAAGATGTTGGAGAAGATCGGGTTGAAGGCAAAGCCATCATTGGGAGGGAATACTTGGGTGGTTGACGCCTCACACAGTCAGGGATGTACTTCTCAGTTCACCTTCGTCAATCGCCAGGTTCATTTTTTTTCTCCTTCCCTCCATCTCCGATCCACTGACCCATCTATGAGTTCTTGACAAGTTCTTTTGTTTCTTCATTACCCATGCCTCAAAATCTCTGCTTTTTTAATTTTATATGTGAACTCAACCTTGATTTCGATACTGAGCTTAGTGGCTTTCCATTTTGAACCTTGTGGAAACCGTAGATTGTTTATTTTGTCAGGCCCATGCTTATTTAGTTTAAGAATTTATTGGGGATTTATAGTTTGTGTTGTGCAAAGAAATTATATAAAGGACTTGTTATCCAACTTAAGCTTATTTGCAGGTTATTCTAGGATTGAATGTGATATTTATTTCTAGTCTCTGGGTCTTTTTCTGATTCTTGATTATATGCAATGTGGAATTTCAGCATCATTGCCGGAGGTGTGGGGGCTTGTTTTGCAACAGCTGCACCCAGCAAAGAATGTTTTTTACACGGGCAAGGTGATTCACCTATGCGCATTTGTGAGCCTTGTAGAAAGCTAGAAGAAGCAGCAGCACGCTTTGAGAGAGACATGGGCACAAGACTAACCTCTTAACTTTCTGTGCAGGCAGTTTGAAGTTGAATCAAAGCCTGAGGATGAAGTTCTGAACCAAAGTGAGAGAAGTGAGAATTCTTGAAGCATTGAACTTGACCGTCAGATCAGAGTAATAGACATGTTACTGATCAAACACCTTTTGATTGATATAGCGGAAGCATGAGGTTAACATATCAAAATTTTATACGCCCATGAGAGGAGCTTCGGAAATGGAAATCCTGTACAGATTTGCTTTCCTTTCAGATGAATTGTTGTTTACCCAAGGCCACGACACTCATAAAGTTGCGATTTCAGCTGCAAACTATCGAACTGACTGCAGGCTTGTTTGCTTGTATTTGTTCTTCTTTTTGGTCCCCCCTTTATGCTATTGTTCTTTTGTATCTTTCTAGTTTTTCACCATACTAGAGCAGGCAAGAGACACACTTGTATGCGAAATATGATAGCTTAATGAAAATGTCTTACTTTCGTCCATAGTCCATGTGATTAGCATTTTCTTAAAGTCGGGAATTCTCTCATGGGCCAATCTAAATATTTTTCCGCAAGCCATTATAAGCTCTTAAACTCACACACAGTGATCACCCAACAACAGAAAAATGGAACAATGAGTATCATGGCATTGCCTTATTGTAAGTATTTGAGAAACATTCAAACATTACATGCCACAACAAATTCCAAAGTTTGTTTTATGTATAAGATTCTACACCCAATTGCATCATTTTCCCAAGGTTTCACATAGACCTCTGCAAAGCCATGGATAATACTTCTTTGCCAATCAAATGTGCTTTCCAAGGAAGGTGACAATCAGCTGATTAACCTCTTCTGGTGATTGTTCTTGCACGAAATGCGTTCCTTCAGGCAGAAATACAATCTCCAAATTGGGGACGAATTGTTTCACCTTTCCACTGTTTATATAATCCTCCATCCCTGGAAACTTGTTCACATAATCCTTGCCTCCCATTATGAAAAGCGCCGGAGCTTTAACAATTGGATCCGTTATGCCGGGGTCTTCTCTAAGTGCCCTGTCATTAACAAGTATGTACTTACAACTCGGTCAAATTAGCATAAATAAACTACTTTCAAGAGCCCTTTGGTCACTCATAAGTGAATCTATTATCAATTGCATTACCTATATGGAACTTGCAGTGCAGTTTGAAAGCCCGATTTCTCATACAAAGCTCCATATGCTGCAAGATCTTCCTACGTGAACCAAGGGGGAAGAGGGGTAGATGGATCCACCAAGTCCATGATCTCCTGGTTTTCTGCAGCTATTGGTATTTCACTTTTGGAGAACAGGATGTAAACATTCCGGACAACTGTTTTCGCATCAAGTCGCCCAAAATCAGCCTCTGCCCGGCCAGGCTCCTACAATAGAGGTAACAGTTAGTTGCAAACTCTCAAGCAAGTCGTGCTTGTGCAGACACTGAACAGATAACCAAGACCAACTAAATGCACACAACACCTGCCATCTTGAAATGTAGAAACCTTCAGGGAGGAGTTTCTCGAATGCACGAGGGCCTGGCGGCATGTACGGCACTCCCATTGTCACAACTCCCAAGACCCTCTCGGGGTGTAGAAGAGCAAATGTATATGCTGGCCAAAGCTCCAAAATCTTTTGCGATGAGAAAAACCTGTGTAAATTTTATGAGTGAGCAGACCGAAGTGTTACATTGCATCTGAACAGGCAATCAATTATCTTATGCTCTGTGCATAATTTGATTGATATGTTTAGGCAATATTAAAAAGAATAAGAGATCCCAAGTTCCCAACAAATATATCTGCAAAATGTAAGAGAGAGAGAGAGAGAGAGAGAGAGAGAGATAATGAAGTTGGTACCTTAGGAATAGGGTTTGTCTTATTCATGTGTTACTTTGTCTTATGTACATCTTGATGATCCTGGAAGAGCTGAATGGTAAGGATTTCCATCAGGGACCAAGGCTGCTGCTGCTGGTATGCGTATACCTCTGCTTCATTATTATGTTTTCATAGCTTTTAAATCGCTGATAGATTTATATTTTCTCTGTTGCAGGTGGGATAACTACATTGGTTGACATGCCTCTAAATAGTGATCCATCAACTGTTTCTAGAGACTTTGGAGCTCAAGATTAAGGCCGCAGAGAGCAGAATTTACGTTGATGTTGGTATGCTCTTAAAACTATATATATGTTTGGGGAAGCCATTATACTAAAACTTTTGAGAACTACTGGTTTTTACCTACACACTGTTGGCAGGTTTCTGGGGAGGTCTTGTTCCTGAAAATGCATTCAACGCATCTGCTCTTGAGGATCTGTTAAATGCCGGTGTTCTTGGTTTGAAGGTAAACTAATCAAGAAGTGAAACTGGCACACGCTTTAATAGCATAGTACAAATGCCATGAAGATGAATTTGTGTTTAGAAATTTTGCAGTATGAATAGAACATTATACCATCCTCATCTGACAAATTTTTCCTTGTCTGTTTTTCTAGTCTTTCATGTGTCCATCAGGGATCAATGACTTTCCTATGACAAATGCCAGTCATATTAAGGTTTGTTTCATGAGATTCAGTCTTCCCACTGTCATATAATCGTCTGATTTAGCTTGCAAAATAAATTAAGAATAGAATCAATGACTTAATTGTATTGCTGCTTATCCAACTCTACCAGTACTAATTTAATCAACACAATCAATTATTCATTCGTGATGGCTGAAGACTTGCATGATCAGTTGGCTTCTTGAGATGCGATGTTGTTTGCATAACTCTGATGTCTTTTCAAACATCTGCACATTGTTTTCAATTATCTGTTCCTTAGGAGGGACTATCTGTACTGGCAAAATATAGAAGGCCTTTACTTGTACATGCAGAGAAACAACTAGATCTTGAAAGCGATTTGGGAGTTGAAGGTGGTAGTAACGATGCTCATTCTTATTCGACGTATCTGAAGACCAGGCCACCTTCATGGTAAGATATTATTTACTTTTGAATGTATGTGACTTTCTGGATGCTGAATACATATTGCAAAATTTTCCCCTCAGACTTGCTATAAGGAAATATCTCTGAATATATTTTTACATGAAAACTGTTTTTCCTCTGTTTCCAAACCAGGGAAGAGGCAGCTATTAGGGATCTCTTGACCTTGACAAAGGACACAAGGTTTGGTGCCCCAGCAAAAGGAGCTCATCTTCATATTGTTCACTTGTCTGACTCAAGCTCTTCATTAGATCTTATTAAGGTGGTCTTTTATACGTATGTAGTTTTTGTGGGGTCTTATGACTCTAGCAGATACAAATGGCCATTCATAACTTTCTACCTATTCAGCTCTATCTGCAGCCACATGTTTTGTCAGACTTACTGAAAGCAAGTTTTGTGCATAATAGCAGGATGCAAAAAGTGGTGGTGACAGTGTAACTGTGGAGACGTGCCCCCACTACTTAGCATTCGCAGCAGAAGAGATTCGGAATGGAGATACTTGTTTTAAGTGTTCTCCACCCATCCGTGACACTGCCAACAAGGAAAAACTGTGGGAGGCTTTGTTGCTATGCAATCATTCTATGTTTGCCTGTATACATGATGGGATAGCTATCTATCCACCATCAAATTGGTTCTATGTGGTTTCACTGTTTTGTTTCAGGGAGGACATGTTGACAAGCTAAGCTCTGATTATTCACCAACTCTGCTGGAACTCAAGCTTCTTGATGATGGAGACTTTTTCAGGGCTTGGGGTGGCATTGCAGGTTGGCATATTTTTCCTTGCAAATGTTATGGTCTGTGATTGGTTTCAGAAACTAACTGGCATTCCTCAGGGGAATTTGCAGTTTGTTCTTCCCGTGACATGGTCATATGGCCAGAAATATAGAGTGACTTTAGAACATCTAGCTTTATGGTAGAGTGAAAGGCCCGTCAGGCTTGCCGGACAAGAATTGAAGGTCATATCATCATCCGTTTTTCCTCTGTTTTAGTGATTTTCATGCAGACAGGAATCTCATTGTATTGATGAATTGAATTATAAATTTGCAGGGAGCAATTGCAATTGGGAACCATGCAGATATGGTAGTGTGGGATCCAGATGTGGAGTTGTCTTATTTTCGTATTTGGCAGGTCCATAGTTGTCATAGACTGTCTTCTGCATTTTTATAGGGATTTTTTAGAACACTTGTGACCTTAAACGGTACTATGATCTTCCAAGGACAAGCAACAGAACCCACGGTTGTGGTTGAAGCTTATAAAGTTCTACGAGATCTACCAAGGAAATGACTGGCCTTGCTTTTCGGCAACAAGCATGTTAACCTATCAATAAGTTTATATAGATAGAAGGTGACATTTACATTAACCTTTTCTACTATGCATAAAAAGAATTGTTGTTAATCCGAACATCCAAAGCCGAACACCGAGGATGTAATTCATAATGCACCCCGGAAAAGTTGGAATGTGCGACCACTTCGAGACCTAACGTTTAACTTGTTGGAGACCTGACAATACAAAAAATGAAAGCAGATGAAGTAAAGCGACAAGAAGAAACAAAATAGCGAAAAGTATTTAAAAACAAGAGGAACAAAGCAAAAACCGGATGGGCAAAGAACTAATAAAGCAATCAAATGACGTCTCCATTTTTACCTGTTAAAAGTG
>NW_018922262.1:47080-58637 GCF_002207925.1 Prunus avium | reverse complement strand
TTTTTTTTTTTGCTAACCTCTTTAATTTAATATATGTAATTAAGTAATATCTTATTAGCCTTAATATCTCCTATATTTCAATATATATATATATATATATATTACTTATTTTCATTTGGGTGCCTTAATTAAAGTTCTCCAAAGCCCAAGAGCCCCAAGGCCCAAGTCTTTGTTAATATAATTATTATTAATCAGCGCCAAATCCAAAGCCGAGCCTATAGCCAAGCTAATTTAATGACAAAAGCATCAAAGTAAGATTAACAGGTGAAAACACTTAAAAATAAAAACTATTTAAAAAAATACCCAAGTGTGCCCTCTCTGTGACTTGAACCCTAGACCCTGAAGTTAATAATTAAAACAAAAACCAGCCCATCTAATATTAAACATTTTAATATTGTTGCTCGTTTTATTTACTTGAACACCACTTTCCATACTATATTGCTACTGTAACACTGCTTTCCATCTAATATTAAACATTTTAAATGAGTCCGCCCCATCACTTCCTATCTCCTATGTTCAAAACTGAAGTTTAGTTTGCATGACATTAAGAAAATGTAAGGAAAACCTGTCTGTGTTGTTACATTGGAAGATGTAATCCAATTTTACAGCAGAAAACAGTGTTTTTAGGGGTCTGAAGGACTCAAGCCGCCTTCAGCGTCTTGGGACGTCCAAGATCTCGAAAAGATACATGAAATCAAAAAAAGCTTTGCCTCAAACGGATAGCCGAGCACAAAGTTATGACCTTTCAAAGTTTGAACTCGTTTTAACAGCAGCTTTAGGGAGGCAGTTCATCCACCAACCTGTCCTAAAAAATAATTCTTCTCCTGCCCAGTGTATAGATCCCGAAAAAACGTGTCAAAACGAGTGCTCGCATTGGCAAAATGGTTAATTGAGCTCCAAGTTATGGCCATCCAAGTGCTCAACGCACATTTCAGATAACTTTCTGCAGCACACAAGCTGAAGCAGTGGCAAGCGACGCGGCGGGGACCTCTGCGACTGAAAGCTCGGTCAAGACCGCCGAAGTAGCCCACACGAGACTTGGCACACCTACGACCGTGGCCCCGGTTACCTCCAGCTCGGTCACAACCGTCGAGTCCTGGGACACCGGCGCTGGGGGCACGATTGCCACAACCATGGACAGCGGCGGCGACGACTAGGGCGGTTGGAAGCAAAATTTCGGTCAGAAACATGTAGCGCAATTCTAAGTAACAAAAGCTAAGTATAATGAAAACAAAGAAACGCTTACCGAGCGGAACACGATGCCGCTTGGACGGCTGGGAGCGGACGACAATGGCTCAACAGGCACGGTAGCAGCCAAGGAAGGCACGACAGAGACAGCCGAAGGGACTTCCGCTGGGACGGTCCGCGTTGGTTCTACAACAATGATTTCATCGTCTGGCACGTCCGTAGCGGCCTCTTCGGCGGCTTCCTCAGCGGCCTCTTCGGCGGCCTCCTCAGCGGCCGGCACTTCTGCGAATGCAGTCTCGGCATCCAGCATCCCAACCACTTCCTCGGCAGTGGCCGCCTCCTTCGCGGCCCGCACCTCCTCGACCACCATCTCGGCAGCGGCCGCTTCCTCTACATACGGCACCTCGGCCGTAGCTTCCTCCTCGACCACTACGACGTCCTGAGGAAAGAACCATATTACCAAAGTGTATAAAGAGGGGAGGGGGTGACCTGGAAAGTAAAGAGGAGGGAAGAATTCGAGGAATACTCACGGCCACAGGAGGGGCTTCACTTACAATCACAGGAGGGACTTCCTCCTCATCCTCGCCCCCCGAGAAAACAAGGAGGGCCCTCTTTCTCGGCCATTCTCGCACCGCCATCTCAGCCACGGCACCCTGGGCCGGTGCCGCCTCAGCCGGAGCAGCCCCAGTACTTGGACCTTCTCGACCCCTCTTGCGACCCGGGGCTGCGTATACGAAGAAAAAAGGGCAAAAGAAGTTAGGAGTAAGATAAACGAATAAAAGGGTGGCTCAAGGAGGACGAAGGAAATAATAATAAATAAAGTAAGAGTGCTTACCAGCAACGGCACTCGGCCGAGCAGGAGGAGAGGACGGCACGGTCCTATGGGCCAAGGTCTTCCGCGCCCCCACCACGGCCGTTGCCCTGGGAGTTGGGGCCGCGGTCGAAGCCGCGACCGTTGCTCCAGCCGAAGGAGGAGCCGTCACCATAGGTACGGCCACGGCCGTGGTACTCGGTCGAGGAGGCCTGGCTGATCCTTTCTTTACTTTGCTGCCCTTGAAGGGGAGGGGGTCCCAATCTGCATTCTTCAGGGCCATCCTCGCGGCCTCTTCAACAGGCCGGATAAATCTGGCCGAGATGCACTCCTCGTACCAGACCCTTCCATCTTCGTCATACACGTTACGACGCAACCAAGGCGTCAGAGTCAGGAAGGTCATCCCCTTTTGGAGTTGGAAGAAGATGCCAGCTACGCCATGCTGCTGGGAAACATCGGCCCTCCAGGACGAGAGCTGGTTCGTTGACAGGGGGAAGTAGGGCCGTCTGAATCAGGCCGAATTGCCGCGCCACGAAGTTCGGCAGGTAAACCTCGGCCCCGGCCTTGGACAGGCCGCAGTGAAGATCGTGCGACACTAGGAAGGAGGCCCAAATCTCCTTCAAATCATTCTCCGTCTCGCCATCTGGAATGACGGAGAGGTCGTGGTGTTATGCCCGTTCTCTTGGCCAGGCCATAGAAAAATTTGTAGCAGAGGGCCGAGGTGTTATGCTTCCTGGGGGATCGGGTTCAAACACCAAACCAAAGCCTCCCACGGAGCAACTTATATTTTCCTGTAATGCACTTTCAATATTTTACTTGCTTTCCTAGGAGTAGTGTTAGTTTGTAAGGAAAATCCGTTCATCAATATATCATACGACCCTTGTTTTTCAAGGCGCCGGAGCACCATCCCTGTTATTCGCTCATTCACCCCATATATCATACGACCGTCGCTCACTGAGCGACGCGCCGGAGCACCGCCCAAAACCCACCATCAACATCACCACTAAACGGCCTTGTAGCTCAGGCCGTGAACCTAACAGCCGAGATTAGTTCCTCTCTCGGCTACAATCGTTTGATTAGAAGCTAAGTCCAAACAGGCACATCACTTAACCATTCTATCCACATCAAACATCTCGACGCACGGTAGACCGTGCTGGCACGCCCGCGCACAACCGCACCGCATCCAAAAGCAGAAAGCCGCGTGTCAACGCATATCCCCTCGGCCTGGAACTCCAGGCCGTGAGATTTGCGCCGTAGACAATTATTTGATCTATAAGACATGGAGAGTAGTTTCTCGTAGTAGCCGTAAACTTTCACGCATGGAGTAAGGATATCAATTTTCTTTTGTTAGGGTGTCGAGGCATTTTCTAAGGAGGATCATGATCGAACAAACAAACTTCTAGAACGAGTAAAGCTTACTTGCTGTTATGAAGTGGTTGGGGATGAATTATTTTCTTTAAGACAGATGAAATAGCATCATATGTGTATTTGGTTTGGGTTTGGGTTTGGGTTGCTGCACCTCAAGATAATACAGTATCCCCAAAGCTGCAGGATTTATGGGGACATTATAGAGTTCAGCAGCCATTTTCATTACCTTCTTTATTGTGCAGCATCTAAGTCTTGCTTATTCCATCAAGAATCTTGATCAGCCATCTTTGTGCTTTTGAAATGCCAGCCAGATGTGGTAATAAACCATGATGCACTCTCTAAACCATATGCCATGTGAAATGAATCCTACTGCTGCTATGTCAGCTATTTCAGTTAATTGTAAGTTTTTGGTAAATTTTTCTTTTCTTTCCTCTATGAAATTGAAGATGTGTAGTTATTGAAAATGTCTTATAATTTCTCCTATTTATAAAAATTAGGTCGGTTGCTGCATAGCCTACATATCTAGGTCATGGACAAAAATTCTTAGTCATTTATCTATGCTTTATGCATATGATTTTCATATGGGAACAAATTAGGATGTACTAATTCCACAAAAGGAGAAGAGACGCAATTCATGGATGGCATACACTACACAAGCACAATAATTTCGGTTGAGGAGATTAAACCATTCTCCCCTGCAATTGATGCTAATTTAAGATTTCCCTTAGCTTGTTAGAGATTGAAGTGCTACGTCTATTAAAAGAAAGAGAGAGAGAGAGAGAGAGAGAGAGAGAGAGAGAGAGATTGAAGTGCTACTTAGATGGAGGTTTTTATTTATTATGGAATTTATGCTGAAATTTTAATTTTCATATTAATAAAATGTTTGTTGTCTGCAGCTTATTGCTGATACAAATTACTTCTTGTCACATTTCTATCTGTTCCACCCTCGACCTGCTGCCTCAATGGACAAGCCCAAGAGTTTGGAAATGGTTGTATATTTGTGTTGGCAATGGCGTCGAGGCATTCCTGTTACGTTGTGTTATGCTTGTGTATAACTGCTTTGTGATACAAGTGGTTTATATAGAAGCTCCGTTGTGGTTTTGGGAGCTCGCTAGTCTCTACTTCTGGCTTTTGGCTTTAGGGATTGCTTCATCTGTTGAAATGTTTTTTCTTCCTGTTGCCAATTGCACGTGTTAGATCCCCAGCCACAGGCAGTGTATTTCAGCACTTCCCCTCCCCATCGCTGTATTTTTTTATATGAAAAATGCTCACTCAGGCTCAAGGATTGAAATATCGGCCGATACACCGATATATCGATATTTTCAACTGTCGACATCGATATTGGGGGTAAGGCCATATCTTCCCATCGATATATGCCCGATAAGTGCGATATCCCCGATATTTTGCCGATATCCCCGATATTTCCCGATACCCATAACATAACCCAAAAAAAATTCAGAATTTTTGAAGGCAATTAAAGCAAATTAGAACCCAAAAATAGCTAATCCTTGCCTAGAACCCTATAATTTATTAATATGAAGAAACCATGCACAGTCCACTACCCACATACCTCCAATCCATCTAAAGAGGACATGGCGATCGGTTTTGTATCTATGAGCATAGGAACTAGACCTAGTACTAACTCAAATGAATCTTATGATGGATACAGTTATGTCATGTCTGATTATAGTGGAACTAGTTATGGAGCTCAAGATGATGAAACAGATTATGGACCTACTAGTTTGGTTAATCCTAACTATCCCATTTATAGGAGGACATTAGGGAGCTCAAGAGAGACGTATGTGCACCATGTTCAACACATGGCTTACAAAGTTGTTCCTTATTGTTTGAACCTCATAGGAGCTCTTCATTTATGTAGATGGACACTTATCTGAATTGTAATCCAATGTTTAAACAAACTAAGGATTTATGCATGGTTTATTCATTCTAATCAACATTTTATTTTCAAACTTTTCATTAACGCGCATTACATACCACTTATATTTCATCATATGTATATCTTATTATTAGTAAATTTTGAGTTTTATTTGTTCAATACATTCATTGATAATGTAAATAACATCTATGAAAGTTTTACACCAAAATTATGTTCAATGCCTATAACTATCATTTTTGTTGATTTTTTCCCGATACCTAAAACGATAACGATATATCCCCTGAAATTTTCGTAAATTGGAGGCCCGATATTATCTGCACGGCCGATATTTTAATCATTGCTCAGGCTCCACCATCATCTCATTAAGCCTTTGACTATGTTACCGATGACAAAATAAACATTAATAACATGGGAGATTCACTATTATACCCAATGTAGGAGCACAAATATCTCAACAACCACTGGACGGGTTATTGATATACTGTTGATAACATTTAAAATCATTTGAAAATTCAATTAAACTCCATCAACTATATAACTCTTTTAAAATCATTTTAAATCTAAATTGCCCTCCTTAAAAAATATTCTAAAAGGTATTCATACTGCTACAAAAGTGGGATAAAGGCACGATCTAAAGATCACAAAATTAACAAAGTTCAGGTCTCTTTGAATTACATTGTGCACAAATATGCAGTATTTGTGTGATATGTAAAGAAGACACAATAATTTTGTGTCCAATGACAACAGAAAAAGCAAATAATTGTGCCTAAGCGATTTAAGCACAAATATTGTGGCCAAATATCATAGCATAGAGTTTGTCACTACACTTTTTGAATAGTTGAAGCTTTTTTAACCATGAAAAATATACTTTTGTGCATTTTTCTTACATATTGTACTAATAAAAAATTCTAACCATAAAACATTATTTGTGCCTTATACCAATAAAAAGCATGTTTCTTGTTACTCACACTATTATGGCTTAGTATTGGGCACGAAAATTGAATTTTGTGGCACTGCACACGTATGATAGTCTTTTTTTTTTTTTTTTTTTCATAATCAAAGTATGATAGTCTATACTCTATAGATAGAGCACGGATATTGAAATTGTGATCTTTTAAATGGCTATAGAGCACGAATGCTTTAAATTGTTTCCAAATACTGTAAATAAAGTAAAAAGTAATGATCGCTCTCTCTCTCTCTCTCTCACTGAAATACACAAGAAATGCGTAAGATGAAACTATTTTGGTGGAGCTGTAAGAATTTCGTTCATGTTGAATTGTAATTGAATATTTTGAATGCAATTATTTATCATATTCTTTTACGGATTGTTTTTTAATATATTCTGTGTTAGTTTTGTTAATTTAATTCTTTGAAGAATTAAATGATGAATAAGGGAGTCCAATTTGGAAGAATAGAGTAGAGAGTTGGAAGGATAAAAAGGATAAAAAGAGCAACAAGAAAAAGGGTGCACCTAAGGAGGAAAAAGTGGCTCAACTTCCCACTTGAGCAGCAGATGACAGAGAACCAGTAAAAAGATGCTATACAAGAAAGAAGATAAAGCCCTTTCAAAAATAATAATGATAGGATGCATGGCTAAACAAAAGTATTGGCGGCAAACGACATCAAAGAACACTTCTTTTTCTTTTTCTTTTTCTTTTTCTTTTATGGTATGCAGTCAATCTCATCCAACATAGGGATACATGGCCACATGTAAAAGTCAAATTAAATATTGCAAGCATGGTCTTAAATATCGATAATATCCCCGATATTATCCCGATAATATCTGATTTTTGGGGGTCCGATATTTTAACAACTAACCATATAGTTATCGTCAATATATCGATATTATCCCGATATTATCCCGATAATATCGGAAAGATATTTTCAACACTTTTATGAATGATTTGGTCAATATATCGAGATATTATCGATAATATCCCGATAATATCCCGATATGAAACTCAAAAAATGTAGAGAACTGAAGTAGCTCATTGAACTGATTTGGGCACTCTACGGAAAGCATGTCTCCTAGAGTAATACAAAAGTAGCTCATTGAGCTAATAAACAAAGCATGTCTAGCCGACAGAATGCTCACATGCTTTTACAAAATGGATAAAATATAAAACTTAGCTTTGGATTCCTGGCTTGGTTTACAAAATGGATAAAATATAAAACTCACCAACGTTTTTTCAACTTACATTACTTACCCTACCATTCAACCACTCACCTGCTTTTACTTACGTAGCTCATTGAACTGATTTGGGTACTCTACGGAAAGCATGTCTCCTAGAGTAATACAAAAGTAGCTCATTGAGCTAATAAACAAAGCATGTCTAGCCGACAGAATGCTCACATGCTTTTACAAAATGGATAAAATATAAAACTTAGCTTTGGATTCCTGGCTTGGTTTACAAAATGGATAAACTATAAAACTCACCAACGTTTTTTCAACTTACATTACTTACCCTACCATTCAACCACTCACCTGCTTTTACTTACCCTACCATGGCAGTAGGCGGGCAGGACCAGGAATTGGTGCCATAGGGAAGAACTATACTCGTAGAGAAAGAGGCGAGGGGACATTGTCAAGTCAAGAAGATGACTCGTTATCTATAACTTCGGACTCTGTTGGAGTAGGAAGTAGTAACTATGGTTATACTCATAACCAACCATTTCCCTACTCTTCATATCCCATTCCTGTTGGGATGGAATCAAGTGACACATGGAAAGAATCCGAGACTCAATCTTCAAATGATTTTGCTTATGGACAACGTCAACCAATCTCGGATCCATATGGGTGGCATGTTAACAATTACATGGAAAACTATTTTGGGGATTTATCATTTGATGACTACTCTTCAAAATATACTTACTCTACACATAGAGATGATGAAGATAGTGAAAATTTTGAACCTCATAGGAACTCTATGTGGTACTAAGTCACTCATGTATCTTACCATGCAATGTATAAAGTGTAAAATATTGTAGTAATTCATTATATATAAATGATTATGGTGTGTTTAATCTTCTTTCATTAATTACTACATATTTCTACACTTACGGTGTTTGCCAGCTCGCTATATAATCAACTTAAATCAATTAAATCCATCATGCAATGCATTTCCTTCCAATTTTTTGTGATAAACTAATAGATAATTGACTAAATAAACATCCTACAAAGTTTCAATAAAAATTTCCAAGTTTTTCTTACAATTTCCGTGGTTTTTATTCAATTTTTTCCGATACCGATAATATCCCGATATTTCCGTGTTTTTTGACTTCCGATACTTCCGATACCTCCGATATTTAAGACCATGATTGCAAGAGATGTACTCATAAAGTGAGTTACTTTACAAGTCCAAACAAGATTACAATTATTTAAAAACACTTAAAATAAAAATTGTAAAAATTTGTTGAAATTGAAATTAACATTTAATCTTTGCTTTAACTTTTAGACTACGTTAACTCTCCATTCTCTACCATTTCAGTGGAACCAGTATAAGGGTTCCAAGAAAAATTAGTTTTTCCCTCACGGCTCGGACACGTAAAAGTCAAGTGTTCACCTATCTTCCCACAATGTAAACAATTCTTAAGAATTGCACATCCATCGCTTTCGCCACAAAAGCCACAACATGAGTCTCTAAAGAGGCAACCACACAAATTACAAACTACCACACACCTCTTGCCAACAATTGCGTTCTTTGGGACATGATACCTGTAAGGGCATGTTTGCGAAAAGTAATCACCCACCTTTAAACAAAACTGACATTCACGACCTGTGTGCAATATGTTGATCCATTGTTAAATACAATAAAAGCAATAAAAAGAATCAATTATTATTGTTATTATCATTTATACGATGAATGAATGAAAATGATAAAACTCAAAAATCAGTATTGTAAGCACATTACATAGAATAACAACAAATACATAGATGTTATAAGAGATTTAAAATATATATATATATGTAAAAAGAGAAGCTGTAGGCGCTTTTTTTTTGTCCTTAAAATCAAAAGCTTACCAACAAGTTTTTCAGAATACGTGTCATCAGTCTCCGATTCATCAGTCCACGATTCATCATCAGTCCCCGATTCATTAGCCTTGCTACCAGTTTCCATGCAATTACATTGTTAAATACACAAAGAAAAAAAGGTGATGATGCCAAAGAAGTTAGAATGAATGACTTTTATGATCCCATCAACAAATAACGATATTATTAAATATTGGCTATATCATGCACACACCAAAATAACTTTGCTGGAAAAAATCATCTTCAAAAACTGATTCAAAATTTTGACAATATTTGACAATATTTGATTCAATAGTCTTGCTCCCTGTTTCCATGCAATTACATTGTTAAATACAAAAAGAAAAAAGGTGGTGATGTCAAGAAGTTAGAAGGAATGACATTTATGATACCATCAACAAAAAACGATATTATTAAATACCGGCCATGCCTCATTCACACACTTAAATAAATTATATGGAAAAAATCATCTTCAAAAACTGATTCAAAATTTTGGCATAATATAGATGTTATGTCATAAGAGATTAAAAAAAGGAATACATGTAAATAGAGAAGCTGTGGGTGAATTTTTTTTTCTATTTTTTTTTCTGTCCCTAAAATCCAAATCTTACCAACAAGTTTTTCAGCTTCCGATTCAATAGGCTCTAATTCAACAGCCTTGCTCCCTGTTTCCATGCAATTACCTTGTTAAATACAAAAAGAAAAAAAGGTAATGATGTCAAAGAAGTTAGAAGGAATGACATCTATGATCACATCAACAAATAACGATATTATTAAATATCGGCCATGCATCATGCACACACCAAAATAAATTGGCTGGAAAAAAACATCTTCAAGAATTGATTCAAAATTTGGCATAACTTACATGTAATGTCATAAGAGATTAAAAAAGCGAATATATGTAAATAGAGAAGATGTAGGCGCATTTTTTTTCCTTTTTTCTTTGTCCCTAAAATCAAAAGTTTACCAATAAGTTCTTCAGCCTCTGATTCAACAGAGACTTGCTACCTGTTTCCATGCAATTACATAGTTAAATACAAAAGAAAAACATACTGATTAAACGAAAGAGGAAAAACATACTGATTGGCTTTGGCCGGTGGATTTGCAAAAGTGGAGACACAAGGCCGCCGTCCATGACTGTGTGTGCTCGGAAGGGAAAAACGCCGCTTTGGATTTAGGGTAAATATAAAACTGCCGCTTGGGATTTAGGGTGAATTGTGAGAGAAAAGAGACGGGGTTATTATATAGGCCCCAGTGGGCTGCCTAATCCTAAAGTCTATAGGAATCCTTCCGCGTCCTCAATTAGAAGGTTTTACTATTTTAACTTTTGAAAAAAGGATTTTTATAATTTGGAAGCCTAATAACACTGTCGACCGCCAAAGCGAGTAACAAGAAGCGCAGGACCGAGCCTCAGCTCGCCAAATCGGATCACCTCGATCTCGACCTCTCCAAGTTCGTTTTCCTATAATTTCTGCAGTGTGAGAATTGCTTGAAGACTGAAACTGCCAAGTTCCAAGCACTCTATGAGAAGTTTTGCAAGGACCAAGCCAACCATCTACAGGCCTTGAAAGGTAGTTCCTTACAGTTTCCAAATCTTGTAATTGCATCTGATTTTTCTTCATACTAAAAAGCGTTTCTGTGTAACTGGATTGTAATTGTAATTAATAGCATAAATTCAATTAGATAGGTATTTACCTAATCAGAAACTAGCTTATTTGTCTGCATATAGTGATTTACCAAAGTTTCTTATCAGCAACTAGCTTTTTTGTCTGCACACTTTCGGTTTCGGATTTCTATGGATAGGAAGCCTGCTTTTTTATACTCTGCACACAGAACATGACACTGTCTACTGTCATCTTTTGCACGTAGCCCTTTAGTTTGGCTCCATTTTCCAGTAACAAGTAAAATTTAAGAGCATCATATCAAAACTGCAGAACAGGCCTTGCAATTATTAGCTAATATAACCCATCGACTCTGTTAAGCATTGTTGTTCTATTTGACAGGCATCATTTCCAACTATGAAGAAGAGAAGGAAAGGCTCTGCACACGATATGAACAATTGAGTAAGCAACAAAACTCCCTTACTCCTCCTTATAGTGAAATCGAATACAACAAAATTTTCTGATGGGTTGATGTCATGTCAGGAAAGAAAGAAAGGAGTCTGATATCTGAGCATGAGAAAGCTTGTACTGATAAAATTGCTAAACTGGAAGAGTCATTGAAAAAGAAGAAGCAGGTACCTCTCTCTCTCTCTCTCTCTCTCTCT
>NW_018922262.1:0-37568 GCF_002207925.1 Prunus avium | reverse complement strand
AAACTGCAGCTCCTCCAAACATAAACACAAAACCAGATGTTGATTTTAGTGTGTCTTGACATCCCGCAAAGTCTGCATCAGTGAATCCTTGTAATTCCAAGTTCTCACTTCTCCTAAATACCAGCTTGTAATCCTTTGTTCTTTGTAGGTATCTCATAACTTTCTTCCCTGCAACCCAATGCGCTTGTCCAGGATTAGACTGAAACCTTCCTAACATGCTGACTGCAAAAGCCAGATCAGGTCTTGTACAGACCTGCGCATACATTAGGCTCCCTACTAGTGAAGCATAAGGTTTGTCAGCCATTTCCAGCTTTTCTTGTTCAGTTTTAGGTGCCTGCTCAGTGCTTAATTTATCACCTCTTGCGATGGGAACATCACTGCCTGCACAATCCTGCATATTGAACCTTTTGAGCACTTTCTCTATGTAAGATTTCTGTGATAGTCCAAGTAAACCTTTCTCTCGATTTCTGCTTATATCTATGCCCAAAACATAGCTTGCTTCTGCCATATCAGTCATTTCAAAGTGTTTGAACAGAAAACTTTTACAATCATGCAGCATAGTGAGGTTTGTGCAAGCCAATAAAATGTCATCTACATATAGAACCAAAATAATAAATTGTCTCCCACTGATCTTCATGTATATACACTCATCCAATGCGTTTTCTGTGAATCCATATGCTTTTACTACCTTGTTAAATTTCAAATACCATTGCCTTGATGCTTGCTTTAATCCATAAATTGATTTGCACAATTTGCAAACCAAATTCTTCTCCTTTTCTTGAATGAAGCCTTCAGGTTGCATCATATAAATCTCTTCTTCAAGGTCTCCATTTAAGAATGCAGTCTTAACATCCATCTGATGCAAATGTAAATCAAATTGTGCCACAAGAGCCATGATTATTCTCAATGAATCTTTGGTTGAGACTGGTGAAAAGGTCTCATTATAGTCGATTCCTTCCTTTTGTGTGAAGCCTTTGGCAACCAATCTTGCCTTGTATCTATCCACCTGCCCTTTTGAGTTTCTCTTTGTCTTAAATACCCATTTACAACCTATTGGTTTGCAACCTTGAGGTAAGGTTACAAGCTTCCAAACTTCATTCTTTTCCATTGAATTCAACTCTGATTTCATGGCTGCCCACCAGTTTTCACTCTTTTCACTCATCATGGCTTGTTTGAATGTCATGGGATCTTCTGTTCTATTTATGTCATGTTCAGCTCCTTGCAGGTACACAAAATAATCATCTGTCAATGCTGGCCTTCTTACTCTATGTGATCTTCTTAATTCTGTGTTCTGCTGCATTTCTGCATCTTCATTTATTTGAGTTATGTTCTGATTTTCTGCTGGCTGTGTCAAATTATTTTCTATCTGCATTGGTTCTGCATTTTCAGTTTGATCTGTGACTGTGTCCTCAATATGATCCGGTTGTAAGTTGTCTAGATTTGTTTGAGGCAATCTAACAGCTTCTGCAGAATTCTGTGCTATCAAACCATCTGCAGTGATCTCATCAAAACTGAAATTTTCTTCTGTAGCTTTCTCTCCATCAGTTTCGATAAATATTGCTCTTGATGTCTCTATGAATCTCATGGTGTGATGAGGGCAGTAGAACCTGTAACCTTTGGTTCTCTCAGGGTAGCCTATAAAATAACAGCTTATGGTTTTAGGATCTAGTTTCTTTTCTGCAGGATTATAAGGCTTGGCTTCTGCTCTACAACCCCAAGTTCTTAAATGTTTTAGGCTAGGTTTTCTTCCATTCCAAATCTCATAAGGGATCTGATTTATGCTCTTGGTTGGAACTCTATTTAGAATGTAATTTGCAGTTTTCAATGCTTCTCCCCAGAGGAATATTGGTAGGTTTGTACAGCTCAACATGCTTCTTATCATGTCTTTCAATGTTCTATTCCTTCTTTCTGAGATTCCATTTTGTTGAGGGGTACCTGGATTTGTGTATTGAGCTATAATTCCTTCTTGCTGCAAAAATTTTGCAAAAGCTCCAGGATTTCTTCCAGTCTCATCAAACCTTCCATAGTATTCTCCACGCCTATCCGATCGAACTACTTTAATTTTGAGGTTCAGTTGATTTTCTACTTCAGCCTTGTAAATTTTGAACATGTCTAAGGCACTTGATTTTTCTTTTATGAGATAGACATGTCCAAACCTTGAAAAATCGTCTGTAAAGGTTATGAAGTAGATAAATCCTTCATGAGTTGGGTTGGGGAAGGGACCACAGATGTCGGTATGAATGAGTTCTAAGATACCTTTGCTTCCTATTGCTCCCTTTTTCCTTAAATTCGTCAATTTCCCTTTGACACACTCTATGCATATTTCATTTTGATTATCATGATTCATTGGTGGCAAGATTGATTCTTTGCATAGTTGATTAATCCTTTCTTTCGAGATGTGACCAAGTCTTTTATGCCATAATTCATAGGAGATGTCATTGCACATTTTGGTTTGCACAGTGTTAACTTCCATTTCAGTTCTTTTGCAATTTAATTGAAACATTCCATCAATGAGCCTTGCTTTGCCAAATAACTCTTTATTCTTGAAAATAGAACAACCAGTGCCATCAAAATTCAAATTGAATTTTGATTTTACAAGCCTAGTAACTGAAATTAAACTCTTCTTCATAGAAGGAATATAAACTACTTCATCTAACTCCAAAACAAAACCAAAATCTAATTCAATTCTAACAGTTCCTATGAATTCTACTTGAACTTTTTCTCCATTGCCAACGAACACCTTTACTTCATCCTTGCTTGGCAACCTCTTCCTTATGAATCCCTGCAAAGAGTTAGCTACATGAATAGAAGCACCACTGTCTAGCCACCATGAATCATGTGAGTAATCAACCAAATTAGATTCGAAACAAACTAGAATTTGTTCATTTTTACCTTTGTTTTTCTGTTTATCCAGCCACCTTTTGTACTTTCTGCATTCTTTCTTCATGTGTCCTGCTTTCTTGCAGAAAAAACATTTCATTCCAGTCGATGGTTTCAGATATTTTTCAGTGCTGCTGCCCTTTTCTTTTCCAGCTATTGCATTGTGCCTATTTTCCTTTCTCTCCTTGGTCTGAACCATGTTCACCATTTTTGCTCCTCTTTCCCTTATGATATTGTGTTCTTGTTGAACACATATAGTGATCAGATCATTCAATGTCCAGCATTCCCTCTGAGCAATGTAGGTTTCTCTAAGAGACTTGAAATCCTTTGGCAATGAGTTCAAAGCGAAGTGTACCATCATGTCCTCATCAACTGTCATTTTTAGTTCCTGCAATTTGGTTCCTACATCGATCATGTTCAGAATATGTGCCCTCACACAGCCTTGGCCATCATACTTCATGTCGATCAACTTGTTTAGCAAAGTGCTTTTGAGTGCTTTCTCAGATTCCTTAAACCTCTGTGCAATTGCCTCATAGTACTGCTTAGCATTTTCTGACTTAGGAATGCTACCCTTGACTGATGATGCCATAGCCCTTTGCATAATCAATATAGCCATTTTATTTGCTTTATTCCACCTAGCAAATTTTGCCTTGGTTTCTGCTGAAGCATCTGCAGCAGGTTCTTGAGGAGGGTTTTCTGTGAGAACAAAATCGTAGTCCAGGAAGCCAAGAGATATTTCCAGATCCTGCTTCCATCTCAAGTAGTTTGATCCGGTCAGAGTTTCGATGGTGTTGTGGTTCACTGTAAGGATTTTACAAATCATATAAAAACTGTCCCCAAAACTTTACTTAAATATGTCAGTTTATACCTGTGGGTTTAAAAAGCCATATTCCAAAATCCCAAACAGCAAACTGCACAAACTTCCTGCGCAAGAGAATTCACATCTGTGGATGTAGAAAAATCCTGCTAGTTTGTGTAGTCTGCTGCTCAGATTGTTCCACCAATATCGTTATCAATCTATAAATTCCCATCTGTGGATGGAGGAGGTATAGAAGGCTACTTATATTGATGCAATTTTTGATCAAACTGTCGTCTTAAGATCTCTCATACAAACTGAGCAGCTGTGGCTTGCCCAATTTGCACAGTAGATCCCAAAACTTGATCAAAAAACTTTGTATGATCGAGCAGTGATACTATATGCCCTGGATCATACTTAAACAGATAAAATATGCAAGAAAATTTCATGTTGCAGCTTTATCAAATAACAGAAAATTTATATACAGATTTGTTGAAACATGGATTAGATTAAGAAACAAAGCCTAGAGCTCTGATACCACATGTAAAACTATACTAGGTCTTTATAACTTAACACTAACCTTGTTCAGACATCTTGATTTCTGAAGGGATCGGCTTAGCTTCTGAGAGGATCTTCTTCTCTATGCAACACCGTAGGCTATTTCTCTAGATGGGGTGAGAGCTGAATTGAGCGTATCTTGTTGCTAGAGAAGGGACCTCTTTATATAGATGCATTACTCGAAAGCCTTGCCCATCAAGGAGCTGTCGAGTAATCTGTTTGCATTAGGAGTGGTTTGTTCAATCCATATAGGATTAGGAATTCTATTACTCTTGTATTTCAATTAGAATAGCTTCTGTACAAGAGTAATCTGATAAGTCTGAGTCTATCTCCTAATCATGCCAACCTCTCGAGTCCTCATTAGATTAGAAGACCACAATTCGTGGTTAAGACAAAAGATTGTCTTACAGATCTCTCATGGGAGAAATCGTGGGTTATCACGATTGAGCTAAAGAGAGGCCATGGAACCATGGAACCATTTCTCCAGAATCTGAGATTAAAAAGTTGGTTTTCAAATGGTACGTAAAAGTTTAACAATCCATTAGAATTGAACTAGAAAACCCAATTAAACGATTTTTTTTCGGTCAATTAAAACCAGTTGAGTTGAGTTCGATAAAAACAGATAATTATATCTTTCTTAAAAAAGTATCCTAAAATATAAAGAGATTCTTAATTTTGTCTACCTATTTATAATATAGCCTCATGAAGCACAATTACAAAAAGTTCCGAAAGCTGAGTTACCAGGGTCCCAAAATAAATTTTGGAATTTCGATTGCGACTTGCAAGAACATTTCGCTGGCTTAGCCGAGCTCAACTTGGCGTGGCTCATGGACTGCTTATTCATAAGGATTTTTGTTTATTTTAATAAGACACATTATCCTTGCAGGGTGAAATGTTCAAAGTCAACATATTATTTTTCTCACTTGTTTGTTTGAAGTCTGCTTAATCCACATCTAATGGAGGTGAATTAGATTGTCTTAATTTTAATATTAGATCTTTCTGTTATTTTAATGACCTTTTATGGTTAGTTTGTATTGATCCTTCGTGGCTAATAGCTTTTTTGGCTGAATTATAAATGCAATTACATAATTTTTCAACCAAAAAAAACTCACACCTAATGATCATGACTTAACACCTAACGTGAAAAATAAGATTATAAAAAATGAGCATAGATGGTACTAAAATTGATGACGACTGAAACAAAATCAAAACCCAAAAGCGAAAAATAGATATATCTAAAACTTGCATGCCCCTTTCGATGACTCAATTCATTTGTCGGTGTTAAAATTTATTTTCCAAACACTATATAATTTATTGATATAAGTTGGGACGGAGCCCAACAACGAAAACTAATAATCTTGGGCCTCGAAACACTACAACTATCTTTAAAAGCTTGCCATTAATATACTATAGGAGTAGCGGCCCAAATTTTAACCAGCCCATCAACTTTTGCCTGAAGTTAAAAAATGCACTTCATGTGCATTGACGTGGGGTATGTCAGTTATTCATGACAATGTGCTCGCTTCCATATATTCACATTCGATTATCCCTCTATGTAAATTTGAGTGATTTAGGGTTTAGGGAGACAAACTCTTGAACCAATTGACCCACTATTTTTTTTAAATATTTTTAAAAGATCTTTCCTATTGATAGGGGCGATAATATACTAAATTCACACATACTACACGAGTGCTAGGACTCGAGCCCAGGACCTTGCATGAAAGAACAATTGTTCAAAACCACTGCACTAGTGGGTCCTTTGCACATTCCTTTCTAAATCACTACAATCAGCCACAGCCCAACAAGGAAAACTAAACAGCCATCATCTTGGGCCCAGAAATTGTCTATACTGTAGGAGTAGTAGCCTAGATCTTTACCAAGCCCATCAAAATTTGGCCAAACTAAACCGTTTTTAGTTAAACCACAAATGAAGGAGGTAATAATTTCAATCTTTTGTTCGTTGACTTAATTTTGGCTATTTTTACCAAAATGTCAAATTTATCGCCATAACCTAATTAGGACAAGACATTTGATTTTCTCCCCATGTCTTTATTTATTATTATTTTATTTTTTTTTTTTGTGTGAAGAATAGGGCACAAGCCCAGATACAACAATAAGAACACATCCAGGAGGTTCTTGCAATACAGAGACTAAGACAACAACACCAACTAAATACAAGTATTACAAGATTGTTAAAAGATAGAATACAACTTTAAACCCATCTAACAAGGAGTTACAGATGAGGAGGACCCAAATTCTTGCAGCAACGAGTACTTAAAGAAGATCAAGACAGAAAACAATCTCTCAAACTTCATGGGACAGGAAACACCTCAAGAGTGGAGGGCATAACCGCTCAACTTCCACCAGGACATTCCAAAGAATATCACAACATCCCCTAATCTCCTTGATCCCCAAGCACAATAAATGTAGATACGCCAAATTCAGCAGCTCCACCCCAAATACAGAGAGATCTACATGAGATATACCACAATAGCAGCATATCTAACAAGATCATCCAAAAAACCAGCCACAGAAGACTGGAATACAAACCTTAAAGAAAAAGGAAAGAAAACAAAACCTTGCAAAAGCAAGGTGCAGACAAAACCCAACACAAGCTGGGAGGGAAAACTCTCCACAACATAACGGGAGGGAGAGAGGCCCGGATTGTTAACCGAAGGGGGTGGTTCTAGGGGAAAACCCCTGGAACCAAGGAGAATTTCAGATATGGAGTTGGTTTTGGGTTAGGGGAGAAAGAAGAGTCGAGAAGAGTTTATTTAGGTGTTTTTTTTTATTACCCATGTCTTTATTACTGTGTCATTTAGTAAGCTTAATCCTTTTTTTGTTGACGCGTACAAATGACAAAAAACAATCTCTCAAACTTCATGGGACAGGAAACACCTCAAGAGTGGAGGGCATAACCGCTCAACTTCCACCAGGACATTCCAAAGAATATCACAACATCCCCTAATCTCCTTGATCCCCAAGCACAATAAATGTAGATCCACCGAATTCAGCAGCTCCACCCCAAATACAGAGAGATCTACATGAGATATACCACAATAGCAGCATATCTAGCAAGATCATCCAAAAAAACCAGCCACAGAAGACTGGAATACAAACCTTAAAGAAAAAGGAAAGAAAACAAAACCTTGCAAAAGCAAGGTGCAGACAAAACCCAACACAAGCTGGGAGGGAAAACTCTCCACAACATAACGAGAGGGAGAGAGGCCCGGATTGTTAACCGAAGGGGGTGGTTCCAGGGGAGAACCCCTGGAACCAAGGAGAATTTCAGATATGGAGTTGGTTTTGGGTTGGGGGAGAAAGAAGAGTCGAGAAGAGTTTATTTAGGTGTTTTTTTTTATTACCCATGTCTTTATTACTGTGTTATTTAGTAAGCTTAATCCTTTTTTTGCTGACGCGTACAAATGACAAAGCCGTTTTATGATTGGTTTATCATTTGCTTGTCTTAATAAAAGAAATTTTGTTTACTCAATCACACAAATCTTTATCATTTGCTTGTCTTAATTAATTAATATGAACCGTTGTCACTTTCTTTATTCTTTCATGAATTTTATTTTATTGCATGCATTTAATAAAGCGAGTTACATTCTCGAATTTGGTCAGTATTTTGATTTTTCATTATCATTCTTAGCAATCTTTTATTTAAATAAAACAAATAAAAGCTTCAGATATACGCGCTAAAAGCGAGCCACTGGCGTGGAGCCAAGCCTAAGACTTTCTCTCTCTCTACAAACACAGAAAAGTGGTGGGAACTTCCACTACCGGGTGTATATTTTTGGTTCCAAACACAACATTTCACTTCAATCT
Source organism: Prunus avium (assembly GCF_002207925.1). The sequence continues at coordinate 29,506 of NW_018922262.1, read as the reverse complement.
TTTGCCGCTTTCGCCACTAAAATGCTCTTCAACTTTCTCTGCAACTCTCAAGCTGCGTCCTCTCTCTTGTCAGTAGTCTCTACCATCACAAAACCAGAGCCAATTGAACTCTCTCAGTAAAAGCTAGCACAAACCAGACAACCAGCTAACCAACCAAACAAACCATGTTTGATAATGAAAGTCTCAAACTTCCCAACCCACTCATAGTCTTTATCAACCAATTGCAATACTTAAAAAGATCGATACTTTCCGTTCTTCTTAGCTTGCCCACTTCTCTTCTTGCTCTGCTTCTCCTTCTCCTTTTGGCCTACAATGGCTTCTATGTCTTCTGTATTTACCTTCCTCTTTCCAAGCCCTCGCCGGACCCCGCCATTTTCTCCCCGGGAAATCTCGCCGGGGAATCTGTAAGTAATTGGGTTCCTGCGCATGTTTCTTCTTCTTCTTCAAGTTCAAAAATTTCTTCTTCTGTGATGTACGTGGTGAAGGAAGAAAATGCGCCTATGTTCTTAAAGACCCATTTGCCTCCTCTGCACAACCCAAGAAATTCTATGGTACCCATCTCAAAATTTTCACTCCGAAGGCCAAGGCGGATCAGAAAACACAAGCGCAAGCTCAAAAGCTTACCCCCTGAACCAAAACTCTCTCTGTTTTCAACAAGAATGAGAGACTTCTTTGCTGGTAACTCTTCTTCTTGTAAAGTCAGGTTCTTTATGACTTGGATTTCGTCCAAGACTTTTGGAAACAGGGAATTGTTGGCTGTGGAGAGCTTGTTCAAGTCCCATCCAAATGCTTGTTTGGCCATAGTCTCAAATTCGCTGGATTCAGAGAAAGGAAGTCGAATTTTGAGGCCATTCTCAGAAATGGATTTCAGGGTAATGGCAATTTCTCCGGACTTTGATTACTTATTCAAGAACACTCCTGCAGAAGCTTGGTATTATGAGCTAAGGACAGGGAAAGTGAATCCTGGTGGAGTTTCTTTGGGTCAAAATCTCTCTAATTTGCTTAGGCTTGCTTTGTTGTATAAGTTTGGTGGTATTTATTTAGACACAGATGTTATAGTGCTAAAGAGTTTATCAAAGTTGAGAAATGTGATTGGAGCTCAGGCAATTGATGCCCAAACTGGGAATTGGAGCAGACTGAATAATGCTGTGTTGGTATTTGATAAGAACCATCCATTGATATTCAAGTTTATCCAAGAATTTGCTCTCACATTTGATGGGAACAAGTGGGGTCACAATGGCCCTTACTTGGTTTCAAGGGTGGTTTCAAGAGTGAGAGAAAATCCGAAAAACCCAGGTTTTAATTTCACTGTCTTAACACCCTCAGCGTTCTATCCATTTAATTGGAGCCGAATTCGGAGTCTCTTCCGGGGTCCTAAAGATGAGCTTCACTCAAAGTGGTTACTTGCAAAGCTGAGGCATATTCGTTCTCAAAGCTTTGCACTGCATTTGTGGAACAGCCAGAGTAGACGGCTGAATGTTGAGAAGGGAAGCATTATTGATCATCTAATGTCAGAATTTTCAATCTTTCCCAATTCTTCAGCTTCAAGCTCTGTCAAGATAGAATAAGGTTGATAAATTGTGCATGTGTTACTTTGTCTTGTTCATTGTTTTAGAGGTTGGTTGTTTTTGTATGTAAGATATGTTTCAACTACCAACTCGGTTCATTCAGATATTGTGGTGGTGAATGGCTGGGGAGGAATAAAAGAAATAATAACAGAAAAAATAGAAAATCAAAATTATTTTTTCTTGTATATTTATCATTGGTTCTCATGATGAAGAAATTTATCTTGGCCCTTTTAATTTTCTGCACTTGTACTCTCTTATGGAGATCAGAAAATGCAAAGAAGTTTATAGCATTTGAAGATTTCGTTTCCTGCTCTTTTCTGAGGAGGCTTTCTGCATACTGCATGAGGTGTAGGGAATCTTTCATGAACTTAAAATGTCGAAGCTATAGGAGTAGTTTTGGATTGTCTAATTTGTTTGAAGCAAGTTATAAGGAGCAAAAAGCTTATTATAATATATAACCTTTGAATCTCCATTCTGATTACATTATTGTGAAAGCGATATATAAGCTTCCAATCAATATGGGCACCTACTTCCTGGCCTGATGATGCACGTCACTATATGCTTCCCTTTTATATTCTCTCATTAGTCCTAAGATTAGATGCCAAAATTGTAGCTTCCCTTTTATATTCTCTCATTAGTCCTAAGATTAGATGCCAAAATTGTAACCCTTAATCCATAATTTATTATGGCCTCTAAGAGTTTCAATTTTGAAAGTAAAGACTTTTCTTGTCGGTGCTTTTGTTTGATGGGTTCAAAATCATCAAAGTAGAAGGTTGACGCAGATTGAATTGGGTTCTATCGGGTTTCGCGTGACTTGTAATGCGATCAAGTACGGATGTGTTTGAGGAGGTTAAGCACTAGCAAATTGTGGTGATCTATCTGAATTCGAGTAAGCATGTTTAGGTGAGGCACATACTTCTTGCTAATTGTCCAGAGCAACAAGGCAGAAGACATGCCGCTTATCATGCTTATCTGCCATGTGTTTTAAGATATCAGAAAAAAAACAAGAAGAAATAAATTAATTAATTGAGTGAAAGATGGACTTAAACAAGTCATTGACTTATTGTTTTTCTTCCTCTGTAAAGTTTTCAAGCGATCTTAACGATAAAATTTCATTCAAGTATATTTCAGAACATGCTGAAGTTGCTAACATCAGATCTCAAGCATTAATGGGTTCCAATCTCTGTATCATGGAGTGTGACTCACTACATCTTCTTTGCAGATAGTTTTTTGTATTTTACAGAGTGGCCACATGGCCATATTTATGATCCACCTTAGCCCTACATGCACAATTAGTTTTCTCTTTGTATAAAGACAATGGACTTGTTGCTTAAGTGGTTCTTAACTCTGTATTCTAGGTCATAGATTTGATTCCCCCCCCTCCCCCAATATCACTTTGTACAAAAAAAAGAAAGAGAGACAGTTCTTGTGAATTGGCCTACGTAGATTCTAATTCTTGATTGAATGTGCTTGACCTAAAAGGAGGGATTATTTTGGGACCAGTTTCTACTCAAGGACAAGATTCACACTGGAAGTTGTATATGTTTAAGCATCTAAGTATAACCTTTATGTGATTGTCCTTGTCTTTATGTTGAACGTGTTGGTCTCCACCACATGTGGCCTTAATATGTTCTTTCACTTTCACTATGTTCCTGCTCATCAAGTAAATGTTGATATCATCCTAAAAGAACATATTGATTCAGGGATTACTGCTAAAATTAAGGTAGACACGATAGTACTGTCAAGCTTATTCAATCAAACAGCCAGAACACTAAGCAATGCACATATTTCAATTTCTCTGAGATGCTTCTAACATTACACAGATATAAGGCTTTTAGGTAATAGAAGATGATATATTGCACATCTCGAAAGACATAAAGATCAACTATCACAAAGATATCGATGCCCTTTCGGCCAAGAGTTTTGGAAATGCCAAAATCGGATACATGATGAACCACTGAGGTTGAATAACCATGATGCAGATATTCCAACGCTAATGCAACATCTAGCAGTATGTTTAGTCTTTGCAGTAGATCCAAAAAATAGTTGGGAGAATACAACAAATTCTAAAGGCACCCACTAAGCATGCCCTCCAGTATATCTCAAGGCTCTGATTTTGATGAGAGTTCTGTGGCAGATGTTGCTCAATGTTTCACATTCACAATCAGAAGTCTTTGGATGTTGGAAAGTGTTCCTTTGTTCACAGAACTGAAATCTCCTCTGCCTGGCAACCTGCGTGATAAGGTAATGTATTTGCTGGATTTGATGTGTCATGCACGTTTTCTATTTCATTGAACCATATTATCTAACAACGATAATTGGATTCAAAGTACCCTTTGAAGAGTTGAACAGAAACAAGAAAAAAAACTCTCACATCAGCTACATTCTGATAGGAAAAATTGAGTGGAACAAGGTTACAAGGCCTTTGACTAAGCCCTGGTACAAATGGCAAATGAAAACAAATTAAGAGTCCATAGATTATTCAGTAACAAATGAAAACCACCAAGAACCATAGGAACCACACATCTAGATTTAGAGCTGCTTAATAAAATTTATATAGTTGTAGAGAACCAGAAACACAATCCTTATTGTTTCAATTAACTCAACGCCTTCTGATTTCTATCTTACGAGCCTTCATGGTGAAGAACATGGAAGCTCTAAATAAGTTCAAGTACATGGGGGCCAAGAACAAGATGACAGAATCTTGACCTCTTTTGGTTCTGTTATAATATGTGCAATCGGTACACTTCGCAGACAAATCAGTATAATAATACTCAAACAATTTGGTGAAAAATAAGTATACTAGGAAAAAATATGTGTAACCCGCAACCTGCCTAATATGGCTTCGGGCTTGCAGGCTCTACTGATGGAAGTTTGTGGTTTAGCAATCAAGTATGCCTCCCACTCATGCTTTTTGCACTAGACGCTCTGCATCTCCCATTTCAACCTCACCGCTTTGCCATTCTCCTTCATCTTGGAAAAGCATTTCAATTTCTTCTAAAGACTTTCCTTTTGTTTCTGGAACACATGTATGGACAAAAGCAACAGAGAGAGCTGAAATCACTGAAAAAATAAAGAAGGTTCCTGCTACTGTTATTGCTCGAGACACGGAGAGGAAGGACATGGTAATCACACCACTACTGACCCTACTACCAACAGCCCCCAGGGCGGATGCTTGAGCTCGAAGTTTAAGAGGGAAGACTTCAGATGACAAGACCCAACAAATCGGGCCAATTCCTACTGAAAAGAAAGCTACATTTCCACAAACAGTTAATATTGCCAATCCAATTCCCAGTTTTCCATTTCCTGGAAGAGCTAGAGCAAGGCTCAGACCAAATAAACAAGTGGTCATTCCTATTGTGCTCACATAAAGCAAAGGCTTTCTGCCCACTCTATCAATGAGAAAGATAGCTACCAAGATGAACACAGTTTTGGTAAACCCAACAACAACAGTTGCAGCAAGAAGTTGAGTGTTGCCTTTGATCCCAGCATTTTTGAAAATTGTTGGACTATAATACACAGTTGCATCAATACCGGTAATCTGTTGGAAACATTGGATTCCACAACCAGTAATCAGCATTCGACGAACTGCAGGATTAGGACTCAAAATTTCGCTCCATATAGCTTTTGCTTCATACTTTTCAGCATTAGCCATCCCTGCAGCTAATTGTATTTCAGCCAATCTTTCCTCCACATCACTTTCACTCTCATTTGTCTTGGTCAGTACTATTTTTGCTTCTTCAATCCTATTCTGCATCACCAACCACCTTGGAGATTCAGGGATCACAAAAAGAGCAAATGCAAGAAAGACTGAAGGTATGATTCCCACACCAAGCATGACCCTCCAGCTTATATGCACTGGAAGTCCCGAAAAAGCATAGTTTGATATGTATCCAAGAAGGATACCTAGATTTACAAATATCTCAGGAAAAGATGTAAGAGAGCCTCTGGCTATTGCAGGAGAAATCTCAGCAATGTAAACAGGTGCGATCATGACCCCGAACCCTATCCCCACTCCGGCAAAGAGTCTACCAATCATCAGCACTTCAAAAGAAGGAGCAAGAGCCATTATGAGAGCACCAGTCTGAAAGACAAAGGATGCAAATGCAATTGTCCACTTTCTACCAATGGCATCTGATGTTTTTCCACCTGCTAAACTACCCAATAGGGAGATTATGCTCAAAATTCCAACAAGAAGTTCTTGTTGTACGTCTGTGATTTTTAGATCCTCTTGGATGAACAAAATTGCTCCACTCATAACACCCACATCTGCATAGTGATAAATACACATTATAAACCAGGTAGTTGTACTAAACCCACATTACCAGCTAAGTAAAGGGAGATAAATTAGAAAGGTTAAGATTGACTTCAAGAATCCTCTTAAATAAAAACCAAAATCACAATGGATTAGGCCCAGAGAAAAGAAAAAACAATGGAACAACATATTCTCGAAAGGCGATAACTTTCATTGTCAAAGCAGATTCTTTACTTCATTATGCTAGTTTCAATTGCTCAAAGCATTTAAAAAAGAATATTGCAAGATGACACTTTAACTTCAGAGGTGAAATTTGTCACCCTATATTTCTGGAACTTAACCCAAAACATGATATTTCTGTTCACTTGGGTTATCTCAATATATAAACTAAAATGACTCTTCATCTGCATCCAATTGCGTCCACTTAGATGAGCCAACTGTCTTCACGGGCTTGTAACATTTTAATCCAACAAGACAACAAGTGTCTTTTAACAATTAAGTTGAAAACATTCGTCGAAATTTTTACATCAATTGCAGAAAAAAGTTCACTAAAACACCAAGTTAAACGTGCACTATATTTGTGCTATAACTATTGTTTATATAAAATGCCAGACAACTGAAGAAGTTGATTGAGTCTGACACATAACTCCAGTTGATTGAGTCTTCACCAAACAAATAGATCGAATATAAACATATTAAAATAAAGAAAATACATTGAAAACAAAAAACAAAAATAGAAAACAAAAATTGAATAAAACCAAAATAGTATATCAAGAATTAAGCAGATCAAGCTGAAAACATATAGATCATGTTGAAGATCAGGTTCAAGTAACAACCGTATCCAAGAAGCACGGAATTGAGGGAGGCAAAGATGGCGCAGGCAAAGACATATTTCCTGGTATTTCGGTTTTCCTTTGTCAATGGAACATCTTCCTCTGTGTCTACAACCTCGGACTCCATTCTCTTGTACTTGGTCTTGCTCCCAAGTGGAAATTCAGAACCAGACACTCCATTCTCAGTAGCATTCTTATTTTCCTCTCCACCCACCAACCCCATCACCTCTTCTCCTTCTCTCTCTAGATATATAGATGGGTCTGTGTCTACAATGTATATAATATATGGGACTCTCTCTCTCTCTCTCTCTCTCTCCTCCTCCTCCTCCTCCTCTGTGCCGTTTCTGTGTGTTGTTATGAGGAGGAAGAGAAAGCGAGGACCTTTATTACGTGGTCAACTGTTGTTTTGAGCTCTTAAGCTGAGACAACTCAATTTTCCAGAGAAGAACAGAGGATTTTCTATGTGTTTTCTCACGGATCTGAAACAGAGGAGGATGTTTTTTTTGGTAAGAACTAGAATAGAATCCACATATGGTGAGTGAATGAAAGAAAGAAAGAGGTTTTTTATGGACTGACCCGCGTTTCTTACACACATCACGGACATTTTCTCATGTTTTTTATTTTTTTTGTGCGTCTCTTTCCCTTTTTTCTCAAGCAAAATAAGGATTCTGCACATTTAAGAAAGGGTTGCTTTTTTCGTCCAACAAAAAAAAAAAAAAAGGGTTGCTTTTTTTTTTTTTTCTTCTTCTTCTTTAAAATATATAAAATTTGCATTTTAAAACAAATTTTAAATAAATTGACATTTATAAAACTATTTTTCGTTCGGGAATTTATAAAACTATTTATAGAGTCTATTTAATTTATTTACATTTATAAAACTATTGTTTGATCATATGTCGGCGAGACTTATGGAGGTTGTACAATTAAAAGAGTCAAAAAACTGTCACAGCACATCGTCAAAGCTTTGTTAAAAAAAAAAGTCATAAATTCAAATTGCATGGACCAGTCAAATTTTATAAAATAAAAATAAAAATATTAAAATTTATCTCATTGAAGAGGATCACAATGTCATGCATGGCTCATCAAATTTGGAAGGCAATCTTCTTCAGATTCTATCCTTTTTAGAAATCTAACATAGGTACAAAATTCTTAAATTTCTGTTATGTACAAAGGTATGCACATCCATTAATTCTTAAAATTCAACATTGTTTTAAAGTGCTGCTATTTCCACCAATTTGTCATATTTTCTCATCAATTACCATATAAATTTAAAAAAAGACAATTCTATCTTTTTACTCACCATTATTTCTAAAATACCCTTTAATAACATTAAAAAAAAAAAACTCCCTTCTCTCTCTAATTTTACTAATAGTATTTTCATAACATTAAAAATACTCTAAATCCCTCTGTCCTCTCTCCAATTCTCGACTCACCACCACCCCCCTTAGCAACCCCTACCCCAGCCACCATTCCCTCCACAGTTCCCTATCTTTATACGCATTTGATGATAAATTAAATTAAAATAAAGTTAAAAAAAACCCAACTTCATCATAAAGATTGACGTGACTTCATATAATTAAAGGATCTCCTTTTTATTTATTTAAATGAGAACAAAAAAATACATAATTTTTGTTTGAGAGGAGAACAAAAACCATAATTATGGTCCACATCCACATCCACATCATATTATGGTAAGGATTGCCAGCTGGTGATAAATGGATTGGATGTCGCTTTGTAGTTGAGCAAACATTGGGCCTAAAGTCCAAAGTCCAGTTCAAATTTTATCTATCTTGGGGCCAGCGCAATGGGCCTTGACCCGGCCCAACTATTGCTATTGCCTCTCACGTGATGAGTCACGTGCCAGTTCGTGTACCTATAAAAACCAACCCCATCATCCGCCCCCCAATTAATTCCCCCTTTTACACACACACAGACAGTCACTGCGTTGCGGGAGCCTCTTTCTATTTGTTTTCGTTGAGGCCTCAAGACCGATCCTAAACATGACTGCGGAGGTTCTCTCGCAGCCAAACGGCGTCGTCGCGAACGGCGACCTGAACCCAGTCTCTAACAACGCGACCGCCTCCAAGAATTCGAAGGAGAGCGAACGACGTCGGCGCAGGAGAAAGCAGAAGAAGAACAACAAAGCTTCTCAGGCGCCGGAGGCCAGCGCCGGCGACGAAAGCGACGATGGTGATGCCAAGGAGAGCAAAGTTCCTCAACAGGTTCATTGCTTCTCTTTCTGTCTGGTTATTTTGTAAAATGTTTAGTTAATTGTTATTGGTTGCTGATTTCTAGGGTTTTGAAGGTCTGATTTCGATGTCATTATGTTTCGTAGTTAGTAGATCAGTGGGATTAGGGTTTTGGGTTCAATTTCTATTGCTTAAGTAGCGTAGGGTTTGGACACTGCGCTTTGTGCGCTTACTTAGAAACTGCTATGGAAGTCACGAAAACAAAAGGCAATGTTAAGTGTTTAATCATGCCCATCCATTAATTGTAGAAATTGGTCGAACCATATTCTTGCTCTGTCTCTCTCCCTCTAGTTTTCTTTATTTTGGATGTACTGTAAGAAGTACACCTCTTGATTAAATTTCACAAAAAGAATTCTTACCTGGATTGGAATTTATCTTGATATTTAGTCCTTTGGCTGTAACTTCTTACCTTGTAATGAGTATATCGTATGCAGCTTAGGAGTAGCCATTTTCTATTGCATCTTCACCCTGTGTCTTATCTATATCTTAAATGGTGAAGAAAGTGGAATTCCAAACTTTATTTTGTTTCTTTCTTTCTTGTTGTAGGTAGTAGTGTTAATCAATTTGCTCATGTACACGGCGGTGGTAATTTTTGCAAAATCATTTTGAAAATTGTTGAACTACTTTTCTTCTAGTGTATTTTTTTAATCTTGAAAAACTTTATATGTTTTTCTTCAGAGATTCATTCTTCTAATTTTTCTTTCCCAGTAGCATGTGAACGACTGAATAAAGCTTTCTAATGGTGTTGAAATAATCTGCTGATTCTGTTGTATCATCTTATAATGTGTATTAATGTAAGTTCTGAACTGTGTAGATTGTTGAGAAAGTTGAAATTGAATATGTTCCAGAGAAAGCGGCATTAAATGATGGCATGGATGAGGAGTTCAGAAAAATTTTCGAAAAATTCACTTTCCAGGACTCTGCAGGTGCTGAGGTAAAAAGGGAATTTAAAATAAATAAATAAATAAAAGACATTAGTGTGCTTAATTTATTTTGGAAGGATATTGCGCAATGCATTAATCTTTTTATCCATCCAGGAGGATAAGAAGGATGAGTCTCAAGATGGAGCCCCGCAAAAGAAGGCCGACTCAGATGCGGATGAGGACGAGCAGGATAATCAGCAAAAAGAGAAAGGAGGCATTTCAAACAAAAAGAAAAAGGTTGTTGATATTGTTATTGTTAACGTTATTTATTAGCAGCATTATTTTTGTTGCTAAGACAATTTTTTTGTTACCTTTCAGCTTCAACGGCGAATGAAGATTGCAGAATTGAAACAGATCTGTGCAAGGCCCGATGTTGTTGAGGTGTTGATTTAAGTTACTGTTATCTGTTGTTCTTGTTGTTGTCCATTTATTAAGGTTTGAAATTAAGATTGTTTGGCTACATATTCTCAGGTGTGGGATGCAACTGCAGCTGATCCTAAGCTGCTGGTGTTCTTGAAATCATATCGTAATACTGTACCTGTGCCAAGGCATTGGTGTCAGAAAAGGAAATTTCTGCAGGTTAGTGATCCCCCAATGTTAAAACTATTGATTAAAATGTGTATGCATGATTAATGGGTATGATTAACATGATGGGATTAGGGAATAGAGTGCGGGAAGATCACGTCGATGAGGTTTCTCTTATATGTATACATGTGGTTCTTGCAGGGGAGCGGCTGTGACAACCATGGAGCCTGGACTTGTAGGTGTTTGGAAAATGGCACCTTGAATGATTTATCTTTATATGTATCTGCTAGTGGGGGTGGGGATCTAGGCATAATTTAGTACTATTATTGTGGATATTTGTAGCACCTTTGCATGATGGATTTTGGGATTTCATTCACTTTAAAGGCGCTGATATATCTGCTTTGAATTTTCAGATGCCTTCCCATAATGCTTAGTCATCAGGCCCAATACGACTCTAATTTTAAAATTTAACACTGATGGTTTGGATGTGGAAAACTATAGTGGTGATTCTAAATGATTACTTGTATCTCATCTGGATTGATTTTGCAGGGTAAACGTGGTATCGAGAAACAACCATTTCAGCTCCCTGATTTCATTGCTGCAACGGGAATTGAGAAAATTAGACAGGTAAATTGGTCATGAGATAATTATGTTTAGAGTATTCTTCTCTGTGGCGTCAACTTGCATCTAAATTCAAATAGTGAACATGAATAGGCTGTAATTGTCTCGATGAGGTTTAAGTTTGACTTGTGTTGTTCAGCTCATTTGAGCTTGGACTGTAAAAGAAATGAGTGGAGTTCAAAGAAAATATTAGGTTAATTAAACAAGCCAAGCTTAACCTTTTGTACTGTGCTTGAAAACTTGTGAGGAGCTTGGATTTTTATGCGACAGCATGAGTTTGGTTCAAGCTCTACTTGTTCATTAAAGTTTGGATCATAAATGTTAAATTTTTTAACCTTATAACTTTGAAACTTGCATCTACTCTAATCTCACCAGCGATGTATTTACATGGAATTTGTCTTGCCAGTGCTTAATTTCCTATGTACTTGTGAATACATATGCATATTTTCTTGGGTTGCAGAATATAATTATGGTTTTATCTGCCTTGTCATTTCGATTGTCTAACAGTGTTGCTGGTTCATCACTTTTTGGTGTCTTTTGCAGGCGTACATTGAAAAAGAAGATAGTAAGAAATTGAAGCAAAAACAACGAGAACGTATGCAGCCAAAGATGGGGAAAATGGATATTGATTATCAGGTTTCCATTTATTACAATTTCCATCCAGTCTTTGTACTTGTGTTTAAATGCTGTAATTTAGAGGACATGCATTTGCAGTGATCATATGTTGTCTTACTGATGAGACTGTGGTTCCTGTTTGTTAGGTTCTCCATGATGCGTTTTTCAAGTACCAGACTAAGCCAAAGTTGACAACTCTTGGTGATCTGTACCATGAAGGGAAGGAGTTTGAGGTATTATTCCTGCATCTCCATACACAACTTAATGTTCTTTGTCAAGTGAATATTTTCTTTGGTAGCTTATTTGTGACAGCATTTATGCTTTTTATTATCTATACGTGCATTTGTATTGAATTGTTCAGTTGTGTTGCTAGGTGCAGTAAATAAATGAGTAGTTCATTTTGTCTGTGCAGTTGGTTTACCTTTCTTGACTAGAGGAGAATTTAATAACTCTGTACTGAATTCTATTCCATGTAGGATTCAGGCAGTAATCTGTTGTATTCTCTATGCTTCATGACAAACTAATTATGGCACAAGTCTTTGAAGGTTTAACTTAATTTGTATTAATTTTATTTCCCTGTTTTCTGTTCAGGTGAAACTGAGGGAGATGAAGCCAGGCATGCTTTCACATGAACTAAAAGAAGCTCTTGGTATGCCAGATGGTGCTCCTCCCCCATGGCTCATCAATATGCAGGTGAATCTGCAAAGATGTTGTGCTTGGTTTATAACTCTATGGTGTATGCAAACGTTTATTAATGTTGGGTATTGTTGAATTTTTTCTTCCAGAGATATGGTCCTCCACCATCATATCCACATCTGAAAATCCCCGGGCTGAATGCGCCTATCCCCCCTGGAGCTAGCTTTGGTTACCATGCTGGTGGCTGGGGAAAGCCTCCTGTTGATGAAGTGAGTTTTTAACTGCTTGGTATTTTTGTTTTTTGTTTTGTTTTAATTCAAACTACTTTATATAGCTATTGGTTTTGTAACTATTTAACTTGTCTTTCATTGTTTAGTATGGGCAACCGTTGTATGGAGATGTTTTTGGTGTTCAGCAACAAGATCAGCCTAATTATGAGGTACAGCTTGTGATTTGGATCACTACACTTTGTCTTGAAATTTCTATTTTCACACCGCCTTTAGATGCCAAGAGTTTCAAGGTGGCCATTAGGTGTTCATAAGACATCAACTGCTTTTACTAATGCTAACTTTCTTTACTTCGGTGCTAGGTGGACTTCATTAATATATGGAATATAATTCTGATTGGCTTAGATATTTTTACTGAATTGTCATTAGACCATAACCTCTTCTGATTATATTACAATGACATCTTCTAAAATTCAGGAAGAGCCTGTTGATAAGACAAAGCATTGGGGTGATTTGGAGGAAGAGGAAGAGGAGGAAGAAGAAGAGGAAGAGGAAGAACAACTTGAGGAAGAAGATTTACAGGATGGTATTGAATCTGTAGATAGCCTTTCAAGGTATCATGTTTCTTTTGTTTCCCTTCTTTATTTTTGTTTTAATATGCTTTGTGCAGTTGCATATATCTTTGTTGTTTCTGGATTTGGTTTTGTTAATACGTTGGTTTTATTAAGCACAAAAACCAGTTTCTTCTTTTTGGTTTTTCTGCCACTGAAGATTGCAACGAAAAAAGATGTAATATCTGAGTTGTTCTTTTTACTAAAATTTTCACCTCCTTCTCAGTACTCCCACTGGTGTTGAGACACCTGATGTCATTGACCTCCGTAAGCAGCAGAGAAAGGAACCTGAAAGGCCTCTATACCAAGTAAGCTCAGTGATTGGAGACTTTTGCCTAGCATGTGTTGATTGTTATTATTATTATTATTATTCTAATTCTTCTGATTTTATTTTGTAAAGGTACTTGAAGAAAAAGAAGAAAAAATTGCTCCAGGGACACTGCTCGGAACAACACACACGTACGCATTATGCTTTAAATAGTCCCGGTTTATTCTTTGTTTTTCCATTTGTATTTGTTTTAAACATTCTTTTCATATGTTTTCTGTGTACAGGTATGTTGTTGGTAGTGGCACCCAAGACAAAGCAGGGGCCAAAAGGGTAAGAAACTCTCTATCTAGAGGGTGTAAGAGGGGATTATTTGATTGGGAAATGCATATGCTTGATGTGCTACTTCTGTCAGAAAATGGCAAATATGTTAATTAAGCTCTATAAGAAAGCTAGTGACATGTATTGGTACCTTTGTATAATTTGTATTTGCCACCAATTTTTTATTTAATTATCTTTCTTATGTATTGATTCATTTGTCGCTTCTTTCTTTAGGTTGATCTGCTTAGAGGTCAGAAAGCAGATAAAGTGGATGTCACTTTACAACCTGAAGAATTGGAACTTATGGAGAATGTTTTGCCTGCAAAGTAAGTTAAAAAAAACATGAGAATGTTGATTCTTTTTTCCCATTACCTTAGCAGCAGTGAATTTGACATATTTTGTATTTCTCAGGTATGAAGAAGCAAGGGAGGAAGAGAAGCTGCGAAGTCAGCGGGAAGATTTCAGTGACATGGTTGCGGAGGTAAACCTTGAACTAGTGTAGAGATATAGGAATCCAAGAAATAAAGAAGTGGTTGTATTCGGTTGCTTGTTTTGACAAATTCTAATGAGATGTTTTTGGTGCAGAATGAGAAGAAGAGGAAACGTAAGATGCAGGAAAAGGAAGGGAAAAACAAGAAGAAGGATTTCAAGTTCTAGGAGGAGAGAGCCGAGCTCATTAAGTTTTGCTGGAAGCCACCCTGATGTTGAGATATTTTACAAGATTTTGGTGCCAGTGTGTGTCGAGACTTAGTTGTACTTCTGTGATTGTATTTAGATATGATCTATCTTCACCCCAGCTCACTGTATGAACTACATAATATATAATTAACCGCCTTTTGTTCCCCTTTGGCCTTGTCTTAATTTATACATTCATGAGTAGTATCAAGGACGCCTTTTGTTCATTTGCTTGCAGACCTTGTCCTAAAAAAACCTTATGGGCATCCAAGATACCTAATGGTTGCGCGCATGCTTCAGCGTGGGCCCACATCTATACGACTAATGTTATAATATTGAGAGAGAGAGAGAGAGAGAGAGAGAGAGAGGAGGGCCTTGGCAGATTGTAAAGGTCGAGTGGTGACATAAAATTTGTCTTTCGCATTTTGTAGAGGATTCGTTCCCTGTGTGCTCTAAAGGATCCCATTGCCAAAAGCCTAAAAGAGAAAAAGAAAAGTAAGATTCTAAAGTGAACATAGTCAGGAAGATCACCTCTGTGTTTCATGCATCTTCTTCGCCACTAAGAAATGAGTTCATGTAATTGTCGTATTTAGTACGCAAGGAGTTTGTAGCTCAAATGGTAAAAATTAGTTACTCTTTACACTCGAGATTTGGTATCCGATTCTCTCTTCCTTTAACATTGCTTGTATAAAAAGAAGAAAAAAACTGTCGCATTTGATAAATATAGATTTGGTAGTTGTGGGTTCTAGGAGGGTAGAATTGATATTATGATTAGATTTGAACTACAAGAGCATTAGGCAAAAGTGATGAAACTCAAAAGTCACATGTGACAATTTGCTGGCAGACATGGTTGAAGGGGCTGCCAAACAAAGCCTAATATCAGTCTAGGGTTTTTAGTTGCTCGATTATTGATAAGATAATCCAAATTATTATAATTGTGCATGACGAAGCCAGCCTAATTTCAGTCTTGACTACTACACTTGAAACAATTATATTATGTTTTACTTCCATCCTTCCATTCCATGCATACGATAAACAAATAATGGACCCACCATCACCTCCCTCTACTCTACCACTATAAAAAAGATTATTAGATCTAAGCCGACTAGGCCCCATGTCTACTGTCCAGCTTAATATTCCACACCCCATTTCTTGTGTGTCACAATTGCTTTCTTGACCTACGAATTCTCTTCCTCCTCTCTCAATATGGAGGTATCATCAGTCAATCAGTTGTTCACACGCGCGAATTAGTTCCGGGTGTTAAAATCAACTCAAAAATCAAGTACAAAGTTCAATCACAAGACTTCTCTCAAATGCAGCATCAGGGAATCGAAATTTGAAAATGATGTTTATGATTGCTGACTAGCTAACAACAACTTGTTAATAATAAGTCAAATTAATCAAAGTGACCATAATTAATGTTGCATGCACAAACCCTAAACACTTGGATCCACGTTTCCCCTTGGGACCATCATCAATTGCACTCCCGGTCCAACTCTGGGTCCCCTTCAAACCCATTATATCGCGACACGTGGAGCAATCATCTTTGGACCCCTTCCTAGTTCTTCCTCCCCCCCATGGAAAATATAACTTAATTTTGTGACAACAATAGTAAACAATAAAACGAGCCACCAAGGCGTTGGCAATGGCATGCGTTTCACATATTTTAAGCTTTTTTTTGCAATTCTTCATTTGGTCAGTGAGATTGATTAAATTGTTAATATTCAAGTACGAATGTGGTATGATGGCTTCGTTTCTTTGGTTAACTTATTAAAACTTTTCTTGTTGCTTAATTTGCATTAATTTGCATATTTATTTATTTATTATAAAAGTTTTAACTCGTTTACGACATATAGTCTGTCGTCTCCTTTTGGATTATAATAAAATATGTGTGTGGAAGGCGACTACTAATACTATACAACAAGAACCTCTACCTAACCAACCCATTCGATGTGAAGAAGTTTCATTTCAATTCCTTTCACACTCTGTCTTTTGATCTTTGATCAACTTCTAACAAAGATGGGATTTGCTTCAAATTATTTAATTAAGGACTTCCTGTGGTGCCTTAACTACATACATGCACGTGGCTCTCGTGGTCCTATTTGTTTGACGGCCAACTCCAACATATTCTTATGAAAACTCTCGTATTGTTCTTAATGTAATCTTGCGCGTAACAATCATGTTAATTTTCTTTGTAACGTTCCAATTTTATTTCCGAAAAAAATGAAAAATTATAAGAGGGGAAACAAAATCCTAGGGCCACAAAATAACACAACCCCTTGGGGTTCTGGCTACATTGCAGAACTGCATGGTGCATGGATGTGATATATATGAAGACATAACGCCAACCTATCTACAACATGTAATCACATGTCCATAGGGCCATAGGATCATCAAAACCGTCCATTTGTGACCACGTGATGCTCAAGTGTTCACTTTAAGCCCTACAAAACTGGGGTCTACCCGCCACCCCTCTATATAAACAAACACTTGATTGACGAAGACGAGAGCTAACTAGTCCGTGGACCGTAGTGTACTTTTATTCCTTTACATGCTCATACGTTGATGGCCAAATTTTCTAAAATGATTGTTGTTAATGGTATTTGCCGAACACAATATTATCTAGAGGATCAAGTTTAATTTTGGGGAAACAAATATGATCGATATTCATCGCTCATCGCGTGACACATTTTCCTTCATCTCCTAATCCTTTACATTTTCTCCTCTTTGTTCTCCGTTGATTTAATAAATTTCTATATCATTTGTCAAAAATGGTTCAAATTATTATAATTATGTATTGCCTAGCTGCGTGGTATATGTTCTTTTTACATCGCCAACATATAGAGCACTATCGATGGCGTTGAAGCAGCCACATGTCAACAACCCACCTTCACCTTCGGGGTTAAGTAATTCTCTCTCTCTCTCTCTCTCTCTCCCCCTCTCCTTCTAGTCCACGTTGTTTCTCTTATTACTTACAGTACTAGAATTGTTTTCTTCTATAAAATTGTGCTGAGTAAGGAAGAGCATGGCACTATTGATTGTCACCTAAGTTGCATAATTTTTATAGGGTTGCCACCACCCACCAGTACCAAAACCCCACCTCTATCAATCACACGCTATCCTGGACCATACAAAGCTTTTCTCAGAAATTTTCGATCATCCATCATATCTTTTTATTCTTCTTGTTACAAATTATCAATTCACATTCATAGATATAGTATACATAGTTAAATATAAAATATATTATATATAGAGAGCTTAAAATTATTAAGATAAGGAGACTGAAAGACATGCTCGCTTCTCATCAGCTTCCAAGGCATTTCATTGCACCTGATATTAAAACCAGACAATCATCCCTTTCCTCTGATCAACTCGGTACCCTTTTGCTTATAAACAACATCAACCCCATCCTCTTCCTCTTCTTCAGATTTCTTTCTCTTCTTCGCGTCCCTCGTTTCAAGGGCTAGACATACATCTTCATCTTCATCTTTACTTGCAGGGTCGATCTTAATCTTTGTGGTTTCAGGTTTTGAGGGTGTTTGGGGAGATGGGTTTGAGTACCAAGCAAGTTTCTAGTGATGGGCTCGATTGGAGCCAGGCCAGCTTGTTGCAAGCTCAGACTTTTCAGCTCCCAAAATCACCTTCTGCCATGAGGAGGCAACAACAGCAACAACCTGAGCCTTTGAAGTGCCCAAGGTGTGAATCTACCAACACAAAGTTCTGCTACTACAACAACTACAACAAGCAACAGCCGAGGCACTTCTGCAGAGCTTGCAAGCGGCATTGGACCAAAGGCGGCACTCTCCGGAACGTCCCTGTTGGCGGTGGCCGCAAAAACAAGCGCCTCAAGAAATCATCAAACAGTACTTCTGCCTCTGCTGCAGCCACAACAACCACCACAAACAGTGCGGCAATTGATCAAACAGATCACCAAGAGCAGAAACTCATGTCTCAAGTTTTCTATCAGGCGCTGCCTCAACAGAATTTGGATAATACTATCATCTTTTCGTCCTCATCATCACCGGGTTTGAGTGCCAGTACTCTGCCTTTCCTTCATCAGAGTAGAAACTTGAGCTTTCCCTTCTCAAGCTCAATTAGCACCACTTCAAGTTCCTTTGACACAAACTTGTCTTCCATCTCAACATCTTTGCAATCCTCAAATGTTTATAACTACGCCACCGCGGCAGCGGAAGATCAATTCAAAGCCATTGAGGAGCCAACCATTACAAGCATCATGCCCAACATTTCTCAGCCTAATTGGAAAGTGCCCACTTCAAGCAACGCCATGGATGTGTACTCAAACGACTGGAACTGGGAAGACATTGAAACCCTTGTTTCTACTGATCTCAATCTGCCTTGGGACGGTTCTGATATAAAACCATAAGAGGAATTAGGTTTCTGTTTGAATTGGATGTGTTCATGAGGCAGGGGAAACAGTCTCCTTCTTCTCTTACTGTCATTGTCAGTTTGTCACAGTTTCTACTTGACCAGGTGATAAATAATTTCTTCTAGTTATGAAATTTATGCAGAGAGATGTAGACTGTTTGAAGCTGTCTTTTTTACTTCTTTTTTTTTTTAAAAAGGTTTTTCTTCTTAAGAATTAAGATGTCCATGAATTTGTAACTCTTTCCAGGGCTCTTTCATTTCCATTAACTTGATGGAAGGTGCCATTTTTATGTATGTAAAAGTAGGTTCCTGAGTTTGTTCATTATTACAATATGAATGAAAATTGATAGAGTGTGAGTGCGTGCTTTGTGATAGGGAAATGGGGTCTCCTACAGCAGGGCTGACAGACAGACAGAAGAGAATGTGATGGAAGATTCTTGTGGATATATATATGTAATGTATATTTGGATATCTGAATTAGATTACATGGATTTATTTGCCCATATTTTAAGACCACTGGTTCAGAATCATGCTTTGCTTCAAGTCCCGACAGAAAATTTGGGTTGTAAAGTAATTTTCCAAACATTAATTTTGATGTTCTTATAGGAAAGTATGCTTGAAAAATGTGTGAATCTGTTTCATATTATTTGATCCTTCATAAAGCTCTTTCTTTGATCACATTGCAAAGGGGTCCTCCTCTTCTCATCTTCTCACTCTAGTTCTAGAGACTACCATGTGCATGTTGGGGCCACAATTCTGAGACAGATACTTCAAACGTAGGTTTATCTCAGATCTAAGGGTTAAAAAAAACAGCCATTAGTTTGAATACAAATAGAATTCTGAAGCAAATTGTCATTGATGGATGGCTCCAAAAGCACCAGTCCAATGATAGTGCTGTAATGAGATTATGAGAGGGACAAGGACAAAATAGTCCGATGCCAGACATTAATTTATAGCGTAAAATCCTCATCCAATTAAACTCCATATCATACATAAATAAAAAATAATCAATCATAATGCGTTCTGTTAAGTCAAGTACATACATCATAAGATGAGCACGACAGTTGCTAATCAACCAACTACATCTGACAATAGAAGATCACTCTCACTTCCCTCAACTTGGTTTTTAAAGGTTCTGCATCCTCACGCCAGTGTCTCGGCTATAGGGAGTCTCCAGTTCGTTAGCCCTGGAATAGCTAACATAATAAAGCTCGGAGAATATCCCCGTGAAGACGACAAAGGCAGCGCCAGCCCCAAAGATTCCTTTCCTCAATGTCTCACATGAAAGTTTTTCGTTCATAAACACAGTCCTGTACTTGGTGTGGTACGCGTTTCTCACCGAACCCGCAAGAAGGCATGCCTCAGCAATAAGAAAAAACACCCTGAAGTTTCAATGTGATGCCAGTAAGCAGGGTTAAGATTAATCGTCCGGTTATGATCTTGTGAAAGTCTAAAGATTATTAACCAATATAATTTCTGAGCATGACCAAATTATAAGAGCACATACCAGCAGGTGATGAAGAGCATGATTGCCCATGACCTAGAACCGCTGGGTCTCAAGGCCTTTCCACAGCACAAGCATCGACTTACCCCCATTATAAGAACTTGACTTGCCAACAGGAACAGAAACGACCCCACACCTAAGCCAGTTGCAATGTCAGAATCATATACACAATAGCTGGAATTTGCTAGAGTTTGAATCTTGGCCTGCAAGGGAGAATAATAGATGAATTACAACCCGACCACGCATAGGAAATCTTACATGCGCTCCAGTTAGACTGAAGTTACTCAATTACTTCAACTAACAATGTTCCAATTGTAGGAGAAACCAGTTTGATGCTAATAATTTAAACTATTAGAGTGTGTTTCCTCCTAGTTCGTGTTTATGCCGTACTGAAAATTTAAAAGTGAACTATCCCTCACTGCAATTCTTGTAGAACGTTGAGGATGCACACATCTTATGAGATTTATCTCCTTTCTCTGGCTTTTGTGAATCCCAACTTAAGATTTATTAGAAAATTCACATTCTAATAAACTAAATCACAGATGTATGCACTTACAAGCAATTTCTACATTTCCCTCTGTAGCCTACGGTTTGATGGGATTTCTCGGGTTTGAAAATTACCCAGATTCAGACCATACCCTCTAATCAAACACTAATTAGCCATTGCAAGTCTGCGCCGGATCTATCTCCAAAGCAAAATCATTTCCTCCTCACCAACAAATTTAATATCATTTTCACAAGGCGATATTTTACACTACTTTAATCTATAGGGAGGGAGATTTGAACTCGTATGCAAGGGTGCGGGCATATTACCCTAGCCAACTCGCCTAACCACATTTCATATTTTGGTTAAAAATCTCTGTTTCATGTTTCCCGCAAATTTTTCCATATCCATGGACAGACAATGAATATAGCAATAAGACAGCTATTTTCTATGTCTGAAGGCCAAAGCAAAGTGTGGCTGCAATAACCCCCTAAATCTGATAACAAAAAATATGGAAAATTTACAACGAAGATTAAAAAAAAAACATGAATAGTTTATAATTTCTAAATATAGAACCATATGAAATAATTCCAAGAGAGAGACTTACACTGGACCTTCGTTGCTCAGCAGCAACAGCAAGCGCAAAAGCAATCAGATCAAATACAAAAACGACAACCAATAACACCGTTGAAGCCATGCTTCCTTCGAAATCCCACAGAACCTCTCTTCTTTCTTCAAAGTCTAAAACCTCGACAAACAAAAACAGACGCAGACAGACACAGTCACACAGAAGAAGATAAAGCGTCTCAGATGTTTTAATCACATCACATTATAACGTTGTTGAACTATAGAGGCAAAACACACGCACAGAAACGCACGCGCTTCTGAAACACCCACTTTTTCACCTTTTTCACTTTTTTAAAAAAAAAAACTTCATTGGTGAATATAACATAAATAAAACTTTCTCAAAAAAAATAAAAAAATAAAAAGAGCCCCAAAAGGGCAAAAAATAAAAATTGAAATAACCCGGCCGCCGCCCCAGCAAATAAAGGTAACCTAGATTCTCTCTCCTGCAAAGGTTCACACTATTTGGGCTGGGATAATTGTCCGTGTACTCAATTTGGTTTGTTATAGCCCAAATGCCGATGGCACATCAAACACTATTGTTTGGTCGTATGTCAGCTGGACTCATTTACGCAGGTGGTCAAAATCCGCATGACACACCACTTTCAGGGAAATATTTTTGCTCACTTATCCTCATTGTTCTTTTTAATATTTGATACGTGTCCATTAATTATGGTTATGCATATAGATACGTGTTAAATATTAAAAATGGTGATGATGATACACTTTGGGTTAAAATGGTGAGAAAATGCTCTCCACTTTTATAATTATAATAGCACATCATCAAAGTTTTGTTAAAAAAAGTCATAACTTCAAATTTCATGGATCATTCAAATTTTATAATACATTGTTGCTGACGAAAAATAAAAAACAAATCAAATTTAAAAAAATTTATCTTATTGAAGAGGAAGACAATCTGAATTGATGGCAATGCACATGCAGATATGGACTTAGCAAAATTGACTAGAACAGATGATTTGATTTCATGAGTACATACATTATTGAATTAGAATCCACATATTGAAAATTCCAATTCTTGTCCTACGAATTACATCAACGCATCAAAAGAAATGGAAATAAATAAAAGAAAAAAAAAACTAGAATATATGCTTGCTGATTTATAAGAATTGGCAATTTTGTATGTAAGAGAATCTGAATCCAGATTGTCAAATGCTAGGGTGGACATCTCTATGGAACCTAGCCAGAAAATTGTATTGTGAATGACAATTACTCAATTACTCAAAACTACAATTGCAACTAGCACCACCACAAGCAACAAAAACATGGTAACCAAATCCTCATCAACTACTAAAAACAGCATTTAAGCAAAGGCTATCAGGAAGTAACTCATCTCAATGTTGAGGATATACTTTCGCCCTTGGCATAGGGCTAAGGGAAACCATGGGAACATACTTACATATATTAGCCATTGCAATAGGTGATGGTAATCCAATAATTATGTTAGCAACTATGAGATGATGTGAAAAATGTTGTCATTTTTTTCTTAAATCACGAGCAAAAGAAAATCTGCAAACATAAATCTCTTGCTCATTATTAGAGCTTGTAAATCATGAGTATTTTATAAGGAAGTTCAATTGTGAAGTTCACTTAACAAAAACATTATTAAAAAAATAAAATATACATATTCGTTAAATAGTAATTAACATATAATGTTTTAAAAATATTTGCTTTGAATTTAGAGTCCCAGAAACTCTCCGTTCTCTACTATTTCAATTGACAAAAGTTCTCACAAACCCGAAAACAAAGCAAACCTCAGACCTTATTGAGAGGCCAGACTTTCTTTATTACCCGGATAATAGCTATTAAAGCCACGATTGAAAGAAATATCTTTCTGGCGGAGTGGACTTGGGCACATTGAAGGCCAGTGTTCACCAATCTTCCCACAAATACAACACACCTTGAAAATTGCATATGCTTCATCTTGGTGACAACGGCTGCCTCCACAGAGTCTTTCACAAGCCGAACAAACTATATCGCAACCACTGCCAACTGTTGCATTCTTTGGGACACGCTTCCTGTAAGGGCAGGCTGAAGAAGGATGCTCATCCACCTTTAAACAAAACAAACATTCACCTGTGCACAAATATATAGATATTACGTCATAATTGAGAAGCGAAAAAATGAAAGCTATGATGAAACATAGAGAAGCTGCATATGCAAGGGTTGAATGAAAATGCCTGAGTGTGGAAGGGGAGGAAAGGAGTTGGGAAAAGGTGGGAGGAGGGAGGAGGCAATCTATTGGTTTTTTTTTCTTTTCTCTACTGTCTCTAAAATCAAAAGCATACCAGGAGGAACAGGAGGTTCCCAGCCGAAAGGAATATAATCAAGATCAGCCTTGCTACCTGTTTGCAATTACATTGTCAAATACCAATATAACAAAAAGCGATGATGTGAAAACCCAACAAATCAGTTGAATAATAACAAATACATCAATATAATGCCAAAATGGAGCAACAAACTCAAAAGTAATTTTCCTCTAAAAGTATTTCCAAACCAATTGATTTAGGATATTCTACTAAACAGTGGCAGATTCATGAATTTTCTTCTTAGGGCAAGCAAAAACTACGACCAACTCACTATCAGTGAAGATTAATAAACTCTTTAACACTAGAGGGAATGGCTAAACTACTTTCATAGAGATTCCTCATCATCATCATCGTTCATCCTCATTCATGGACAAAAAAAAAAGGGGAAGCAAACAGAGCACGTGAGTTTTTTTTTAATTTTTTATTTACAATATTTTAAATAATCAGCATCATATAAACTGGACATCAAACACTTTGCACCTATTTATCAAATAATTCCATGGAAACAGTTTGCCCTAATATATCATCACCGTCCTGTCCTACCACTACATGTACCAAAAAGTAAATAATTATCACTGTAAAAAGATAATGTTTCATACACATAAAATTTAAAGCCCACGTAGATATTCATCGTGACAAACCCTTAAATTAAAGGAAAAACATACAATTTGTAAAGCCAAGTTGCAAAAGTGGAGACGTATAGGGATCCAGGGGAACCATCTTTGGCGAGCAAAGGCCCTTTCCGCTGTCGTCCTCCGCTTCGGTGTCACCGTCAGCACGGATTGGCGTATCACGGTTGAGGGGGACAATATCTGGCAAGAAAAGGTCTTTTCCGCAGAAGTTGTCCATGGCTGTGTGTGGAGCTTGGTGTTTGGCTTTGCGGTTGTGAGAGAAAAAACGACTGGCGGTTTGGGTGTAGGGTTAATTGTGAGATAAAGAAGGAAGGGCATTAATATATATATATATATATCAATAACCGACCATATTATGACCATATTCATCAATATTATTTTTTCCATTTCAGTCCTGATTAAATAATAAATTATCATTAAAAACTAATAGACCGCAATGCACGCATCTTTAATAAGCAGGGCATTACTTTCTAGTTTTGATTTTCCGATTTGGCTTGGGATTTTGGTTTTCTCAACTACAGCAGGAGAAATTATAGAATAGTACGGTTGGGGACGAAGGGTTGTTGGAAAATTCTTTCTTTCTTTCTTTTTTATTTTTCTAATTTTATTTTAAAAGATAAAAGTTAAGTAAGTCCAGTTGTAATAAAGTAATTATTATTATTTTTTAAAAATAGACACATGTCAAAATTTAAATGGGAGTATCATACGCTGACGTGGTACATCCGTACTATTCTATAATTTCTCCAACTTTTAATGTCAGTTTTTATAAAAAATTTCAAAAATAACCAAAAACTCACCTTAATTAATAGACTCAAAATATATTGGAACATTTTACTATTTAAGGGCATTTGTGTCTATTTAGGTGAGTTTTTGGCTATATTTGAAAGTTTTATAAAACTGACATTTTTGAAAGTGGGGGGATCAATTGTGGCTATTTTTTTAAATAAAAACTCATGAGTTGACTTAGCAAATCTACATGCAAAGCTAATTAGGTAAGCCACAAATTCAGGCATCCTTTCCTCTTGTTTTTTTCCTAAAGAAAAGGCAAGTTATTTCGGTTTAGTAAAATTTGAGGTAATTTATTTAGTTTTCAAATGTTGCCCTTTGTTTGTTTGAGTATCAAAATGTTGCCATTTGTTTTGTTTTGGCTAAGAATTCGAATTTCTATTGATTATCACAGTTACTATAAGGACGGGGATTCCCAGATTAATGTAATCACAGGCTTCATTATAATATGCATCTTGTTCAGACTTCTGAGATAGTTGTGTGATCCATTTTATGCGCTTCATTATCTCCTTTTCTAATTTCCCAACTTGCTACTCTATGAACAATGTCCTATATCATCACAAACTTGCTACTCTATGAACAATGTCCTATATCATCACAAACTTGCTACTCTATGATGAGATTGTTTATAACTCTTTCTAACATAGCAAAGCAAAAAGCATGCATAATATGCAATGCACACTCACCAATTCATACACTTGCCGAGTCTTGAGTCTTTGGACTCTTTACTATTTTTTCAGTGTTACCATTATAAAGTTATACACTAATCATACATGAACACTTACTACTTTGTATTATCTGCTCACTACCGGATTTATCATTGCAGGGTGAAATTCATCACACTATAAATCCAGATCCATACCGTTGAATCTTTGGCTCATGCTAAAGATCGATGTACAAGATCATACATTGATTATGGAACTTCAGGAAAAGGTCCTGGGTTTATATCTGAACCAATTCAGGTTGATACTGAATGTTGTTTCAGATGTGGCTTTAAATTATATCCAAAAAAGAGAAAATATGTGATTTTAAATTGATACATATGGCGCCCTGTGATTAGGAAGCTGATAATTAATTCAACTTTATTTATTTATTATTCCCACATTCTCTTACTGAAACTGCAGGAGTTGCAGGAGTTGCAGGAGCAGTTGAATTGGCCTCTGGATATTTAAAGCTAAGCTAGTTTATGACATTGTTCGCAAGGCTGGAAGTCATCAGATTTGCAAAAGAATAGGAGAAGAATAAATAAATAAATAAGAGAAGAAGAATGAGTGTTGGTAATCACCACGTAGAAATTTAAAAGCAAGAGGACTTATACCTCTCTCTGGCATGCAGAAGGTAAGGAAAGAAAAAGTGAAGTCCATTATGGGACAAACGCATTCAAAGCAATAAAATTAGTTTCACAAATAAAGCCAAATATTTGCAACACAGATCGGGTTCATACTAATACCCAACATAATTAAAAGTCATTCTGCTTTCTCTTTCTCCAAACGAAAAATTAATATATAAAGCTTCTATACTTAAGCACAGTATATGGATGGATAAACTTAATTCCAAGTACATGCACATCAGTTGAAAAACTCAAGGATTCTTCTCAACGAACTGAGGTGTAGGTCCAATGATTAAAGCGAAAAGAAAACAAATAAAATAAATTAAGGGGTTAGAGGTTCTGGGTGTCCAAAACAATTTAACAGTTTGAGTATTTTAAACTTTCGGAACCAATAATACGTAGTGTAACAATCCACAAACCAGGTGCTACACGTCTCGTAATAATTTCACCAAATTCTGTGTTGCTTCACCAAATACAATAGGAGAATCAAACCCTTTAAGTATAATCCATGGTAGATCTCGAACTTCACGAGGCACATCGCAGTCATAAAGATGTTGCGGTTTCGGTTGTGAATGTATTTCAAAATTTCGAACCCAAAATGTACACGACTCTTTCAGTTGCTCAAATTTTCCATAAACTGGGCACTTAAAATGTAGGAGTCGCACAACGAATTTCCTATTTTTCCCCACGACAACACTGTAATAATAATCTCGAAGTTCTTTTTCCAATACTTTCTCCACTTTCTCATTATGCACACAAGTATATTCATGATCACAATTGTACCAGAGAGAGAACAACGAATGTGAAAGATAGTTAGCCATAGCATCGTAATGATTAAACAACACCTCTAGAACTCGTTGGGAATAAACCTTATTACAGCCAAATGGTCTCACCTCAGCCACGCGCAGAATACCACCACTCCTTCGATCCCAAATTGCTGCATATAATAAAGCCTCTTTCATAAGTTCTAACATTTCTTCTCTACTGTTGCCTTTCTTGTGATTCTTATAATATGGAAAAGCATATTCTCCGCCTGTTCCATTTGTATATGCTTCGTAATTAGTGGATGTATGCGCAAATTCTTGATCATTGACGCCATATATATAAGGATGAAAGCTCTCATTATTGTTCTTCCATCCAACTATGAGAGCAGACCCATCAAATTTCTTTCCAGCCTCTGATTGCCATCTTTGGATATATGCACGGGCTAATTCTGCTGCAACATGGATGTCTCCATTTACTCCATATATTTCCATTGTGTTTTTCACATGATTTAACATTTCTTTACATAGAGTGGAATTTCCTGCCATGGTTGCAAGTATGTTGTACTTGATTTTGAATAATTTTTTTCCTTTTTCAGTTATGATACATGCGTTAGTGTTAGGATCTGTACCCCTCGCATCGACACCAACAAAGACTGTGTTGTCACAGATAAAAGCGAGGTTTTTTGTGCCCACACCATCCACCTGTGTAAAATTTTTAATTTTATTAAGTATTATCGTCTTGCACAAGGTTGTTTAGAAAAGAAATATATAGGAGAAAATAAGATGAAATCTACACCAAATTAAAGAATTGGTAAGCTGTATGCACACATTTCTAACAACACGACAACATAATTTATTTGTTTTTTTATCCTTTTTAAATCAAATACAAATGTTGGATTTGATAAACTCTAATCAATATTTGATTTGATTAATTAATGAATTAAGGAATTGGGATCATCGGATTTAGAGATATCCCTAATTAATAAGGAGCAAAACATTTTTCTATTATTATAGTAGGATATGACATTTGTTGTTTACCTTTTCCTTCACGAAAGAGTTGAGTGAGGGAACTTTCACAATTTATCATTGACATATTGGTCCAAAATGTCGTCGTTTCGATCTCATTTACATATGATAGCTAACGAGAATGAATGAATTCAACAAACACCTAGTCCTTTATGCGAGCCATAAGCTTATAGTAATTGGCTATATATCGTACGATAACAACTAGGTCACCAATTATGACATGATTAAACTGCAGAACAAAAAAAGCATTCCTGGAGACCTAGATAGAAGAAATTGAATCGTTAAATTTCTTGGCATTTTTTAAGCTAATGCTTTGGCAGTGGCACTGTGTAGGTATATGGTTGTGGCATGCTCCAGAAGCTTGCTCTGCTCCATAATGTTTTAAGCTTACTGTAGTTCAGAGGTTGTCGATACATCACTTGGCCCTTATATCATATGCATGCATGACACTGCAACCACTTGGCCCCGCCTTCCCTTTTTCTATGTGTCCGATTTTATTATTATTTGACTTGTCTTCTATTACAACTATTAATATCTTTGAATGTATTTCAACTCGATCCTTATTCTTCTTAGGATAATATGGGGAAGGTAGCCAGCCTAGTCTCTTCGACAGTTAACTCATTGTAAAGTGTTATAAACCACGGATGTGAAAACTCATTATAATATATATTACTAAACTTTTCCATTTTACATTTGTTATTTTAACAAGCCATCATTCAATTCAAATCGTGGTCATTCATGCCTAGTTGTTTAGCAAGTCTTCAAATTAAAATAAAGTATACTAACCCCATAAGAGAAAAACAAAATCATAAGATAAAAACTAGTTCAAGCATAAGAATATAATAGACCATGTGATGCAAATTGCAATTCATTTGCGATAAAAACAATACACGATGTTGACATCAAAATGATAAGATGCATGACATTTATGGCAAACAACATAAAAAAGCACTTCTTTCTTCTTTGCTTCAACTCTAGAGTACAATTAAGGGCAAATATCGACCAAAAAAGAACGAGAATAAGGGTCGAAAGTAAAATCAGAATTCGGCTCGAGTTCCGGGCACTCAAATTCCATGTGTTCACCTCGCTTCCCACATATAAAACAATCCTTGAGAAGTGCACGTCCTAGGGTTATGCCACAATTAGCACAACGTGAGTCTCTAAAGAAGCAGCCACATACAAGACATGTAACCACACAACTCTCGCCAACAATTGCGTTCTCTGGGACCTTATCAATATAAGAGCATAGTTCTGTATGGTGGTCATCCACCTTTAAACAATACTTACATTCACCTGTGTGCAATTAGTAGATCCATTGT
>NW_018922260.1:184641-198166 GCF_002207925.1 Prunus avium | reverse complement strand
TAAGCTTAGTGTTGCATCATCCACTTCAACTTCAATTAATTCATTTGGCTGCTGCAAAATTCCACTCAATTATAGGAATTGAATATGCTTCACCTAACTTCCCCACAATCAATAACACCTCATGCATATGTCAAGCATGACAATGCATTGCAGTCTTCTTTTGGGCTCGTTTTGGGCTTGTTTCTCCATCCATAAAATTCTGGAAAAATATGGATCTTGAAGATCTTTGAATTATCTTTCCAAGCATATGCAGCCCAACTCAAGGAAAAATCCGGAAGGCCTTCAAATGTGATTTTTGGCCCAGTAACGCAGATGCTGCCGAATTTGACCTTAAGTTGCCAAAACATGTATAACTTTCTCTAGAAGACTCGGAATCATGAACCGTAAAATTCTACAGAAAATAGACTTCCGTATCTTTCCAATGATGTATGGCTCTTCATCTGGTTCTTCTTGAGCAAGTGCAGTCCAATCCGTGAAGTTGACTGATCTGCAGACACCGTTTTGAGCTAACTTGTCTCCAAAATGCAATTAGTGATTCTCAAGCTTATCACACTGAAATAAACACAAAACTTATTAAAAGCACAAATTTAACTCAAAAACATAACCAAATCATAAATTAGAAGGGTACAAAATGATATGTAAATATGCACCGATCAGAGCCTATTCAGAGCAAGTGGGTATTCAAATCGGCATTTGGGATCGTGAAGCATGGTGGTGTGACCCCATAAATCCCGGTAAATCTCGGCCACTGCCCTGATCGTGGGTTCTGCACCTTTGGCCGTGGGGACGCATTTAATGCTCTGGTCTGATGGTTGGTGACCTGACCTCTCAAGTTGTAAGAATTTTTATAAGAATGTTTGCGCCTAACCACCCTGATTTCCTTCACCAAACCCTGACTCCAGTCACTTCCCTTCTTCCCTCGTGCATTAAATGCTTTTTTGCGGCTAGTGGGTTTGCTGCAATAGTCAGAGGCGTTACTTCATTAAATGAAGTGTGGGACCTTGTTGCCACGTGGCAATTTAACCTTAATATCTTCGGCCGTGTCTCTTACACCCTTCGGCCTCGGCCTATAATATCGCGGTCGCGAGGCCGAGAGGATTCCACCTTCGCAGTTTTTCTTTTGTGTTTAGGAAGGCAAATGCCTAACGAACCACCATGTTTCAGTTTATGGGCAGGTGCTAGGGCCGAGAGGAAGTCCTTTCGGTCAGTTTACGATCGAGATTTATTAGGCACAAACACTATTCATGTGGCTAATTCCTTGCAGGAGTTTACAAGCAAGAGGCTGCCAAGCAAGGATGAAGTGAAGGTGTTCGTGGGAAATGGAGAAGAAGTCCAAGTTAATTACATAGGGACAGTTAGAATCAAGCTAGAATTTGGTTTTGTTTTAGAATTAGATGAAGTAGTTTATGTTCCTTCTATGAAGAAGAGTTTGATTTCAGTTACTAGGCTTGTAAAGTCAAAGTTCAGTTTGAATTTTGATGGAACTGGTTGTTCTATTTTCAGAAATAAAGATTTAATTGGCAATGCAAGTCTCATTGATGGAATGTTTCGTTTAAACTGAAAAAGAACTGAAATGGAAATAAATATTGTGCAAAACAAAACCAATGAGATTTCCTTCAGATTATGGCACAAAAGACTTGGACATGTTTCGAAAGAAAGGATAACACAACTGTGCAAAGAATCTATCTTACCACCATTGGATCACGAAAACATAGATGAAGTGTGCATTCCATGTATCAAAGGGAAATTAACTAACTTAAGAAAGAAAGGGGCATTGGGAAGCAAAGGCCTACTGGAACTCATTCACACAGACATATGTGGACCTTTTCCAAATCCAACTCATGAGGGGTTTAACTACTTTATAACCTTTACATATGATTTTTCAAGATATGGACACGTCTATCTCATTAAAGAGAAATCCAGTGCATTAGAAAAGTTCAAATTCTATAAGGCTGAAGTAGAAAACCAATTGAACCTAAAAATAAAGGTAGTTCGATCAGATAGAGGAGGAGAGTACTATGGAAGGTTTGTTGAGACTGGAAGAAATCCTGGACCCTTTGCTAAATTTCTACAAGAAGAAGGAATCATAGCTCAATATACCAACCCAGGCACACCTCAACAAAATGGCATTTCAGAAAGGAGAAACAGGACCTTGAAAGACATGATAAGGAGTATGATGAGCTGTACAAACCTGCCAATTTTTCTTTGGGGAGAAGCTTTAAAAACAACCAACTGTATTCTAAATCGAATTCCAACCAAAAGTATAAATAAAATTCCCTATGAAGTGTGGAATGGAAGGAAGCCTAGCATTAAACATGTACGAGTATGGGGTTGTAGAGCAGAAGCAAAACCTTACAATCCTGCAGAAAAGAAGTTGGATCAAAAACCATAAGTGGTTATTTTGTTGGCTATCCTGAGAGAACAAAGGGATATAGATTTTGTTGCCCCAAACACACTACCAGATTCATAGAGACCTCAAGAGCAGTCTTTATAGAAACTGACCAAGATAGAAATGAGGAAGAAAGTTTCAGTTTTGAAGAAATAGCCTTGAACCATGACGTTTCAAAGGATTCCAATGAAGATATTGTTAGACTACCTCAATTTGCCTCAAGTAATACTCAACTGGAACACACTCAGGAGGCCAATACAAATGAGTTTGAAACTGTAGAACCAATGGAATTAAATGATAATCAAGCACTGGCAGCAGAAAACCAAGAAGTGACTCAAGCACAAGAAGCAGATCCAGAACCAAACATGGAACTAAGAAGATCACAAGGGCAAAGAAAACCTGCCTTAGGAGATGACTATTTTGTGTATTTACAAGGGACAGAGCATGATGTAAATACCACAGAAGATCCTGCAACCTTCAAACAGGCCATGACAAGTGAAAGGAAAGAAAATTGGTTTGCAGCAATGAAATCAGAACTGAACTCAATGGAGAAAAATGGAGTTTGGAAGCTTGTGACTTTACCCCAAGGCTGCAAGTGGGTGTATAAAATGAAATTAGACTCAAAAGGGCAGATAGATAGGTATAAGGCAAGATTGGTTGCCAAGGGATTCACACAGAAAGAAGGAGTAGATTTTAATGAGACTTTCTCACCAGTCTCAACCAAAGATTCATTAAGAGTTATCATGGCCCTTGTAGCACATTTTGACCTTCATTTGCACCAGATGGACGTTAAAACAACCTTCTTAAATGGAGATTTAGATGAAGACATTTACATGGCACAACCTGAGGGTTTTGTTCAAGAAGGAGGAAAAGAATTGGTCTGCAAGCTATGTAAATCGATCTATGGATTTTAGCAAGCTTCTAGACAGTGGTATCTGAAGTTTAACAAGGTAGTTAAGGATTTTGGTTTCATTGAGAATGCCTTGGATGAATGTATCTATATGAAAATGAGTGGGAGACATTTCATTATACTAGTTCTTTATGTAGATGACATCTTATTAGCCTGAACAAATCAGACCATGTTACATGACTGCAAGAATTTCCTATCCAAGAATTTCGAAATGACTGATCTAGGTGAGGCATCATATGTTTTGGGAATAGACATAAGCAGAGATCGAAAGATTGGAGTTCTAGGACTGTCTCAAAAGTCTTACATAGAAAAGGTGCTCAAAAGGTTTAATATGCAGAACTGTACAGGAAGTGATATTCCTATCTCAAAAGGGGATAAACTTAGCACTGAACAAGGACCTAAGACTAAGCAAGAAAAGCTGGAGATGGTTGATAAACCATATGCTTCACTAGTAGGAAGCTTAATGTATGCGCAAGTTTGTACCAGACCTGACTTGGCTTTTGTAGTCAGCATGCTAGGAAGATTTCAGTCAAATCCTGGACAAGCTCATTGGATTGCAGGAAAAAGAGTGTTGAGGTACTTGCAAAGGACAAAAGATTACAAGCTGATTTTTAAAAGAAGTGACACACTGGAACTACAAGGCTATGCAGATGCTGATTTTGCAGGATGTCAAGACTCGTTGAAATCTACATCAGGATATGTATTCATGTTTGGAGGAGGTGCAGTGTCATGGAGGAGTGTAAAACAACCTCTGACAGTAGGTTCAACTATGTTTGCTGAGTTTCTAGAATGTTATGAAGCTACCTCACAAGCCATATGGTTAAGAAATTTCATTATTAGCCTAAATGTGGTTGAATCAATACACATACCTATTCAAATATGGAATGACAACAGTGCAGTAGTTTTATTTGCGAAAGGGAACAAAAGAACAAAGGGTTCAAGACTGTTGGATGTCAAGTTCATAATAGTGAAGGAGAAAATTGCTCAAGGATATACTAATATAAGTCATATTAGTACAGACAGAATGATTGCAGATCCTCTCACAAAAGGAGTTCCAAATGCAGTATTTCACTGACATGTTATGAGCATGGGATTAAGGAATGATTTGAATGCTTAAATCAGTGGGAGCCTTGTTGAGTTTTTTAAGCAGTTTTCTGTTTTAGTCTTAATTCACAATTGGTCATGTTTTTCGATGGATGTTGATCTTATTTTGAGATTCAGAAATCAAGTTTTTTTAAAAAAAACAGTTACATGTTTAATTAATATATGGTTATAAGTACTTGAATTTTATTTAGCAGAAAAGCTAGCTAAAGATATCTGCAATGACATTCATTCATGACAGTGACATCATTTTAACAAAGTGACGAGACCTCAGTAGTCGAATGAAGGGACATTGAATGAACATGTTCATAAAGCTTTACAGTAGAACTTGTTCATCTTTCTTTTTAATCTTGATGGAAGCTTATGTGGTTTTAAAGAATGATTAATGTGATTATAAAGGCTCTGGAGTATAGGATATCCAATGAAGTCTTGATGGTTCTTTCTCATTCTTTAAAATTGACAATTGCTTGATGGAATCAACTTGGGTTTTATTACACAAAGGCCTTAAGTGATCAACACAAAAACTTTGGGATTAGTCGATCAAGTGGGAGAATGTAAGATAATTATTGTCTTAATTCATAAAATATGATCTTCAAATCGTAAGAGGTTTCGAGTTTTTGATTGATCAGGAAATAAAACAAAAGCTATATAAGATAATACTTGTACAAAGCTTATTAAAGTTAAACACAAGTATTATAAGGATTCCTAATATAACATGGATTGAAACAAACCTATTCTAATGCAAAAAGGACACTCGAATGCTTCTTGATAGGCAAGGTTTTCGTAGTGATGCATCTATAAATAGAGGTCCCTTCCCTTGCAGGAAACACACTCTCAATTCAGATCTCACCCTATCTAAGAGAAAGAGAAATTAAGGTGTTGCATAGGAGAAGAAGACTCTCTACAAAATTACCGAAACCTTCTACAATTACCATGGCTGAGCAAGGTTAGTATTATTGCATAAAAGCTTAGTAAAGACTTACAGAAGAGTCACATTCACATTCAATCCACAAGTAATTCCAACCTCTTTCCCCAGCTAAATCCATAGCATGGATAAGGGCATGCAACTTTGCCTCCAAAGAAGAAGCATGTCCAAGAGAAGAGGCAAAACAACCTAAACAATTGCCAAAATGATCTCGAAAAATACCTCTAAGACCAGCTAAACCAGCATCATCAGTGTTGACCTTAATCCAAGAAATTGGAGGAGGAAGCCAAATCACCTTAAGAATACCAGGAGCCTTACCTCGACACCGCTGAACCCCAATGCTTGAAGAATACAAAGATCAGACACAGATTTGCGTAAAGTTTCTATGCTAAGAAACCAATCTCAACCAACTGCAACTTATTAGCATGAACAATAAAGGAAACTGGGAGGGAGAGCTCGTCAAAACACATTACGAGCCGCCCAAATAGAATAGCAACCAGCTCTGATCATCCCCCACCATAAAATTTGAACTTGGGAGCCAAAACCATGATGAAGGGGAAAAGAAATAAAAGGGAAGATTTCATAAAAAAGAATCCCCACCTGAAACCAACTCAAATAGGCTGACCAAATCTGACGAGAAAAAGTACAAAAAAAGAGATGAGAAAGCATTTCAACCTCGGAGTGACATAAAGAGCATATAGACGCAAAAGAGAGTCAGTGACAAGTTTACTATGCAAATACTTCCATAAAAGAAAGGAATTACGAGGGCAATAACAAGTAACAAGAGGTTGTTTGTTACGCTTAAAATCATAAGCCCGAGCTAACGTGAGATGACCATCAGAAGCATCAGTCAAAATTTGGTCCTCCACTCCAGCTATCACAGGTAATGTAATAGAAATCACTTGATTCTAAATGGGTTGCATCTAATTATGAAGAGAAGTAGGCTGACACCAACAACCTTTCAAAATGAAATCCGAGACTTTAGCTTTCAAAAACTTACGCATATACACATGAATACCTAAAGTATCCGCGATGGTCTCAGTTAACCAAATTGCATGCCAAAAAGAAACATGTTCACCAGTACAAATAGTCCAAAATGAGTGAGAGACAAAGAGGACGCAAACCAGGCAAGATCGATGAACACTTATAGCACGAACAAGGCAGTCCCAAGCTGTTACAAAATCGACTTCGGAAAAAAATTGCAACCATAGAAGAAGTAGTCAAATTATTTAGGGGAAAATCCTTATTTAAGGAGGCAAAGTTGTGAAGATCAAGACCCCTTTCGTAGTAAAGAACACAACGTTTTTCCATGCAACTGTTGAAAACCCACAAGAATCCACACAACTAGTCCAAATAAAGTTACAAGCCCAAGAACGTACTTGTACGAGAATAGAAGCAGGCCAAGCATAAATTGAAAAACTGTGAGATAGCATACTGACTACCACTGATTTAACGAGAGTGAGATGCCTCGCCACAGATAACGAGCAGCCATTCCAATCTGACATAAGTTGCCACACCTTATCAGCTAAAGGTTGAAAAAAAGAGCACTTTTGACACCCAAGAAAGAGAGGCACACCCAAATAAGTGAAAGGCAACTCCCCCTGGGAAATCCCCAACCAAGAAAGAATGAGAGAGCTATGTGGGACAACAACCTTTCCAAGATAAACACGGGACTTTGGCTTTCTAATAAACTTCCCATAATTCAAACCATACTCATCCATGAAAGTCATGAGAATTTGTAGAGTTTTCTTATCACCACTACAAAACACAAGGACAACATCAACATAAAGCACATCCCTACGAGGGGACAATACTACAAAAATCGCAATAGACGACGGTAATCCACCGTCGTGTATTCCGTTTTTCAACCGTCGTGAAATCGACCGACATCTTTTGATGCATAAAACCACGACGGTAAATCCCCGTCGTCTATTATCTGTAAAGACGATGGTTTTTAAAGAAAATTGTCGTTGTTTAGAGGTAAAGATCGTTAATTATAGGAGGAAATACGACTTTTTTTTTAATAAAACCGTCGTGTATTGTAGGTTAAGATGACGATTTTTTATGAAAACCGTCGTGTATTGTAGGTTAATAGACGACCCTTTTTTCAAAAAAACCGTCATATTTACTTCACAATAGACGACCCTTTTTAAAAAAAAACCGTCATCTTTACATATAATAGACGACCATCTTTTTTAAAAACCGTCATCTTTACATATAATAGACGACCTTTTTTTATAAAAACCGTCGTTAATTATCTGTAAAGATCATGATTTATTATGAAAACCGTTGTCTAATAAGTTCCCAAACTGCAGTTATTTTTGATTTCCTATGATGCTATACAATGATTTTAACTAGAAAACCAACCATAATGCTTTCTTAATGAATATATATACTCAAAAATAGTTTCTTTCATAAAACTTGAAGATTCAATAGTTATTACATAGTTAACCAATCTTTATTCTACAACAAACATAATTCCTACCAATTAAGTAGTACAATCTTTTCCTAACAAGACCTACGTACTCCTAATCCAAGCCTTCCTCATCCAAACAGACAAATGATGCACAACTGAAGTCTCCTCCATCATCCCTGTAAATAAATCAAAATGACAAAGAGGGAAAAAAAGCTAAGATTATAAACATGTAAAATTAGGTGGAAGAGAAATTTTACCATTGGACCATATTTCCATAGAAAACTTGTAAAATGAGCCTAAAAAAGACCATCGAG
The DNA here is from genome assembly GCF_002207925.1 of Prunus avium. The sequence continues at coordinate 190,111 of NW_018922260.1, read as the reverse complement.
AACCTGCAAAAGGAAAAATATATCAAGAAAATGATGGTGAAAAGAGAAGGTAACAAATTTTCAACAACAAAAAAACATACGACTCACATAGAAAACCTAAAAAAGAAAAAGTTATAAATCTGCAAGCTTCCTCCTCCTCTCCTGAGAACCAAATCAGAAAATCTAAAAAGAAACCAGAAATAAAAAAAAAATATGTAAACAAACTAGACAAATCAAGAGAGACAGAAAATCTGAAATCAAGGAGACAAAGAACATACCAGAAACACAAAGAGACTAATCCAGAATTCACTAGCAAGATATAAAAGGGTATTGAGAGATTAGGTCACTTTCAAATCAAACCTTTTATGAGGGTGTTTTAGAGAGCTCAGGAGGGTTTCAAGGAGGAAGAGATAAGGTTTTCAGAGATGGGGGAAAATCTGAAAATTTGTCGAGTGCGAATTCACTTAAGCGGCCTTTCTTTAGCGTGTTTTAAAAGACGACGCTTGTTAATGAGAGATAAGGGTTTCAAAGACGGGGGAAAATTTGAAAATTTGTTGAGCGCGAATTCACTTAAGCGGCCTTTTTTTAGCGTGTTTTAAAAGACGACGCTTGTTAATGAGAGATAAGGGTTTCAAAGACGGGGGAAAATTTGAAAATTTGTTGAGCGCGAATTCACTTAAGCGGCCTTTTTTTAGCGTGTTTTAAAAGACGACGCTTTTTAAAAAAAAACTGTCATCTTTACATATAATAGACGACCCTTTTTAAAAAAAAACTGTCATCTTTACATATAATAGACGACCCTTTTTAAAAAAAACCCTCGTCTTTACATATAATAGACGACCTTTTTTTTAAAAAACCGTCGTCTTTACTTCATAATAGACGACCCTTTTAAAAAAACCGTCGTCTTTACTTCATAATAGACGACCCTTTTTAAAAAAAAAACTGTCATCTTTACTTCACAATAGATGACCCTTTTAAAAAAAAAACCGTCATCTTTACATATAATAGACGACCCTTTTAAAAAAAAACTGTCATCTTTACTTATAATAGGTGACAATTACATATAATAGACGACAGTTCTTTCAAAACAACCATGTCTTTACCAAAAAAGGGACACTTGATTTTTAAAAGACGACGCTTGTCATACATGTTGTCGTTGTTTTTTGGTCAGATTTTAACTCTGAAGAAAACCTTTCTAATAAGACGACGCCTTTTTATTTGTGTGCGTCGTTATAAAAAAAAAATTCAACAGTACCTCCGTTTTTTAGTTGTTTAAGTCACTTATCCACGACAGTTTTTTGTTACCGTCGTCTTTTTAAATACAACGACGGTTTTTTCTTCTACCGTCGTCTTTTTCTGGTCGTCTTTTTTACTTTTTGTAGTAGTGGGAAGAAATAGATTTAATACAACCAGAAATAAGAAGGACGTGGAAGCAGCGACTCAGAACCTCTTCAGTAAGACAAAAAAGTATGGGAGAAAGCGGATCCCCCTGACATTCCCTCGACAACAACCAAAAAACCCAACTAGAGAGCCATTAAAAAGAATCGAAAGATGAGCAGAGGCAAGAATAGCACCCACCCACTTAATGAACTCTTCATGGAAACCAAAGGCAGTGAGAACATTGGTGAGAAAAGTCAAGTTAAGTGTATCAAAAACCTTGGCGACATCAAATTTAATTGCCACATTACCACCAAAATTTCTATTTTCAAGTAAATTGATACCTTCTGAAGCGAGTAAAATACAATATGAAATATGTTTGCCCTTAAGCAAAGAAAATTGATTTGGTAAGATAATTCTAGCAGCAATTAGGGCAAGGCAGTTAGCAAGGATCTTAGTAATGATCTTAAAAGAAAATTAGCCATGGCAATTGGACGAAACTAGGAGATGGAATTTGCCTCCGGCTATTTGGGGATCAAAGCCAAAAAACTAGAATTGAGATTACAGAGAATATAGCCAGATATAAAAAATGAGAGAACCACATTTACCACATCCCAGCCAATCAAGTCCCAAGTTGCACGAAAAAAAAAAGCCCACCATAACCATCGAGCCCAGGGGAACTATTTGGATATATTGAAAAACACAGTTGAACTTCATCAAAGGTAGTGACAACTAACAACAAATCTTTTTAAGAGGAGGACACCATAGGAGGGATTAACCTTGAGACGAGACCTGTATCAGTGGTGGAACGATCATCAGTAAACGCTATAGAAAAATTATCCACGACATGAGACCTTTAAGAATCAATATCTTCCACCAAAGCAAGACCAGCCTGGAGAGAACAGATAAAATTACGAGACCGTCGGATTTTAGCAAGAGTATGAAAGTAACTGGTATTCTGATCCCCTTCGTGTAACCATTTAGAACAAGCCTGAGAGAGATAAGAATGTTCTTGCAATTCCGCCTCATGATAAGCCTCAGAAAACCCCAAAGTAGAAATCTCAAGTTGAACAGATTCCAAAGTTGATTGAGCACAGTCAACCACAGTGTGAACATTACCAAAAACATTAATATTCCAAGCTTTCAGAAGAGGCTTGAGTAATTTCAGTTTAGCCTGTAAAACATACATTGGACAACCAAAAATTTGGAAAGAAGTCCATGCATCCTTGACCAAATTTTAAAAATCTAGGTGATAGAGCCAAATGCGATGAAACCGAAAAGGAGTGGGAAATTGCACAACATACTTCTGAAAAGAGACTTATGATCAGAAGAACGACAAGCAAGCTTAGAGCAACTAGTAACTGGCCAAGCATCAAACCAAGAAGAAGAACAAAAACAATGATCTAGAAGCATTTCAATGTACGTTGAAACACCACGACCATTGGTCCATGTAAAAGAGGAGCCCTTAGTGTCAATAAGAAAAAGACCACAAGTATCAACCATTGCCTGAAAATCCTCACAAGACACACGACGTGGGAGTAGCCTACCAAGTTTCTTATGAGGTTCGAGGACAACATTGAAATCCCCCAAGATAAGGTGAGGATCAGCAAAAATAGAACAATAACGCCCACTAAACTTATACCAATTGATAGCCAAAAGGAAGGACGAATTCAAGAAAGTGAAACCATTGGTTGCGTCCACATAATCAATTTCATGCTTTTTGTTTGGATAACATAAGGGATTTTGGCGGTGCTCCAGGCTTGTTGATAGTGTTTCATGGTGGAGATGGAAGTGAAAGGCAGTGGTCAGTGGCTTGCATGTTGGCTGAAGCCTCCAGTCGGTGAATGGATGCTGAGAGATGTCTGAAGTGCTGATGGGAATGATATTGAAGATGGATCCGATGCTGACCTCATGGACATGGATGGAGAAAATAGTTTTTGCTTGGAATAGTGGTTCATCTACAAGTGGTAAGTCTGCTTGGCAGATGTACAAGTAGAGTAGCGAACCAAATAATATATTTTTTTTTTTCAAATTTTGCTTGGCATGAAGCCCCCAAGTTGGTTTGTTGGGAGTTTACTTTGGTGTCTCCGATACCTTAGTGGCATGGGTGCTCCATTTAGTGGCCTGAAAAGATCATAAAGCTTGTGGTTGTTGAGGAGTCACTGTAAGAGAAAATGGCCTAGTCCCCAATAGAGTCGCCATTTATGTAGGGGTCTTTTTTGTTCCAGCAGCTCTAGGTAGACTTGGGCCACTGTAAAGAGAGAGTGAAGTTGTCCCTTTGCTCAGGTTCAAGAACTAGGCCCCAAATACCCCGAAAGAACGATGATTCTTAGGGAATACTCTGGTTTTTCTCACCAAGCAAATAAACATAAGTGAATCAAAAGTTTAGGCTTGGTTTGAGTGGGTTGTGGTGTGGGAGCTAAGAGCCCATAAGTTTAGCAAGAATGAGAGATTTGCTTGAGGAATGGATACTAGAATGGTTTGGGTGTTTTTGGGAAAGGCATGGAAAAGTTAAGGCTTGAGTTATGGTACTTTAAGCAGTTAAAGGATATGCTTGCTCTTCCTACCGTTCTTGTTTGTCTCCCCCCATGGGTAATCAATGTCTTCCATTTATAGGCGTTGGAGCTCTTAGTGGTTGCAGGAAAATTGGATTTTAATGCTGTTAGATGAGAAATAGGTAGTTGCTAGAGGATGGGCTTTAATTGACTTTAACTGTTGGTTACGGTGTAGGTTTTGATGAATGAGGGCGAGGCTGGCAGTGGTTGTGGCTTTAACGTTGACAGAAGGGATGATGGCAGTAGGACTTTATTTGCTGTAGGAGGAAATGTTGTTGCTGGGTTTTGGTATTTCTCTATCTAGCTCACCCGTGTATTTAGGCTCAGAAAAGTGGGCCTGAGTTTTAGTGCCCCCAAGCAGCCCAAAGCTTCCACTCTTTGATACCTAAATAGGCCTACCCAAAGCTTCCACTCTTTGATACCTAAATAGGCCTAATGGGCCCTTGTAACCATCCACATCACAACCCGCTCAGCAAGCCGCATGTCTGTATGTGGCTTGGCCCCAGTTAAGCTTGTCGGGTGGTTTAGCATAGGATAATGTATTATTTGCTTGACATGTCATGTACACTATCTCTATATTTATTTAATGGATAAATTCCTAAAATACAACTTGGATTAACGCATGACCAACATTATATGTTATATTGGGCTTTAAACATTCTTGGGTTTCTCGTGGCATTTTGGGCCTCAACACCAGTAAAGCAACTTCATTGGGAATACTATTGAGAAGCAGTCCTTGCCCAAGTAATGGGCTCAAGACGAGGATCACTATCAGGAAGCTATTTTCGTAACCTTTCCTTTTTGGATTTTGAAAGAACCAAAATCATTTTATTAAGATTGACATCATTGTGAGGAGTGGATTCCCCCACCAAATTTGTAGGCAGTTTAGATTCCACCAAATTAAACTATCAAGTAACCTATTGCACCTCATTCTCAGCCCGTGTAGTAACCAAAGCTTCCAAACTTTGCGAAGCAACAAGCTCACCAGTACAAGAATGGGAATTGTCAAAACCTCGAGGCAGACCAAAAGATTCACCCTCATTAGAAATTAAAGTAGAAGGTTCAACCAATTTACCAGAAGAAGAATCCAAAAAATTAGAAGTGGTATGTGGAGAATCTTGTATTGGTGAACTGAGAGCCAAATCAATATCCATGATATCAGAAGTAGTCCTACTGTTGTTAATTATTATGTTAACTCGCAATTGTACGGGGCAATTAGTAATATAGAAAGACAAGTACGAGGTCGTACCCACGAAGACTGAGAAGTTCAAATTAGTTATGTACGTAGATTACCGAATTCAGGAAGTTAGGAAGTTAAGTCTAAAACAGAAATTAAAGTGAGAGTGATTGTGATTGTGAAAGGAAGTGAGCAAACTGAAATTGCAAATGAAAGCAAATAAACAAGTGTAACAAAGAGTGGTTTTAAGAGTTGGAAAACAGATTTGGAGACTAGGGCATTCGAATCACCATAACAATTCAATTCTGGGTTATATGGAGTCAAGTAACAAGTCTAATTCAGATTCAAAGATTGATTCTAGCTAAAGTATGATTAGGCCATG
>NW_018922260.1:157516-171088 GCF_002207925.1 Prunus avium | reverse complement strand
CTCCCCACTTCACTCATTATGTTGGATCCAAAGTCAGTTGCAGCATGGGTGAGGCACATGGCTCAAAGGAGGAGACAAGGCTCAAAGCTGGCAGCTGCAAATCCTCCTGAGCATGGTTCAGTGTTGGACGGGCTAAGGACTCCACATATGTTCAATTGGGCTGAATTTTGGATATGTTATACTAGACACCCAATTGAACAACTTCTATGACGAATGTCTCCTCATCCGAATTGTGCAGATTGCTGAAATGAGACCTGCAAGGTGAATTACGAAACTGGACTGACAAGAAGTGTGGCCCAACTTTGGTTTTGTCTTTAAGCTCTTGCTCTTATCCCAATCAGCCCTTAACATGCATGGATTGCATCAAATGTGATCTCTTGCTATCTTAACCTACAAAACACACAAACAGAGGTAAGTGACTCAAAATAAAGAGAAACTAAGCAAAATCACTAAGTAGGAAACCGCGTGTTAATGCATATCCCCTCGGCCCGGAACTCCAGGCCGTGAGATTTGCGCGGCAGACAAGAAGACCATCCGAGGCGACACCCTTGTCACCGGCCTCGGGTATCCTAACACTCGACCTTTCCCCTGTAGTGGCTACCGACCCCACAAGGGCGATCGGCCCCTTACAATCACAGCTGGTATAGCAAGACAAGACGCCCCCATGTCCTGTTGGAAAATCAAAGCCTAGTCAACATTCTGTTCTCCCCTGCAATCTCCTAGTTCGGGCTGGAATCCGGGGTACTTGCGCCCTACTGCCAAGTATTACGTGCCTTCGATGGAACAAGGGTGTGTACCCTCGGCTGCATCAACCTCCTCGCCTCGATCGGGCTGTTCCCCGCACAAGCTGGAACGGTGGCCCGCTTCGTAGTGGTCGATCACCTGAGCCCATACCTGGCAATCTTTGGCTGATCGCTCTTGAAAAGCCTCCGAGTCACACTATACCATCATTCTTTAATGTTGTGTCTCCCGACGTTCCAAGGGGTGGCGACGGTCTTTGCCGACCGAACAGAACATAGTGCCTACACGACCTATGCCGTCTCCACTGAGAGCCGCCCGATCGAAGCCATGGACAACCCTCGGGAAAAATGTCTGCGGCCCCAACCTTTGGAAGACTTGGAACCCGTGGTCATTTCCCGTTCCCATCAAGACCAATCGATTCAGGTGGGAAAGAACCTGAGCGCACCCGACTGAGAGAACCTCCTCGTCTTTCTATGCAACAATATAGACTGCTTTGCGTGGTCCCATGCTGACGTACCCGGAATCAATCCTCACATCATCACCCCCGCTTGGGGATTGACCCCAAGGCTCTGCCAATTCGGCAGAAACGACGACCCTACGACAACGTCAAATACTCAGCTATGAAGGAAGAGGTCCAAAAGCTGAAAGAGGTCTGTCTGAGGTGGGTGTTGAATGTGGTTATGGTAAGAAAGACACCCGAGAAATGGAGGATGTGTTTCGACTTCACTGACCTAAACAAGGCCTGTCCTAAGGATAGTTTCCCTCTTCCTCGAATCGACCAACTCGTCGATGCCATCGCGGGCTTCGCCCTCCTCAGTTTCCTTGACGCCTACTCCGGGTATAACCAGATCGGAATGGACCTTGCCGACGAAGATGACACCTCGTTCGTCACCGACCGAGGGCTATATTGTTACCAAGTCATGCCCTTTGGCCTTAAAAATGCAAGTGCCACATACAAACGCCTGCTGAATCGGATGTTCGCTAAGTACCTAGGCCGATGTATCGAGGTATACGTGGACGACATGCTTATCAAGAGCCACACAACCGACCAGCACATCGACTGCCTCGTAGAAATGTTCGCGATCCTCCGGCAATACAAAATGCGGCTAAATCCCGCCAAATGTGTCTTCAGCGTTGAGTCAGGAAAATTCCTTGGATTCTTGGTCAGCCAACGAGGGATCGAGGCCAACCCAGAGAAGATCCGAGCACAACAAAAAAGAGGTACAAAGGCTCACTGGACCGGTAACCGCCCTTAACCGCTTCATTTCATAGTCTATCGACCGCTGCCTACCTTTCTTCAAAGCCATAAGGGGCGCACAATGCAAATAGACTAGACGGAGGAATGCGACGAGGCGTTTCCGAGCCTAAAAACACACATGGGAACTGCCCATGTTCTCTCCAATCCAACACTTGGTGAGACCTTAGGCATCTACCTTTTCGTCTCCACCTCCGCAGTCAGCTCGGTCCTAATTCGGGAGGCTGACGCCGTGTAGCAGGCCTTATATTACGTAAGCTGGCGTCTATGTCCATATTTCTAGGCCCACCCCATCTCGGTTCTTACGAACCAACCACTACGACAGGTACTACATCGCCCTGAGGTGTCGGGACAACTCATTAAGTGGTCTATCGAGCTCAGCGAATTCCATATCGACTACAAACCTTGACCCGCCATAAAAGGGTAGGCTGTGGCTGATTTCGTCTCAGAATTCACCCGAACCGTTCTCTCCACTGCTAGTCAGGCCAGCTCACCCTCCCTCAACACTGCCCGACCGAACGCATGGAGCCCCCTTCCTTTGTAGGGTTGTGGACATTGAACGTCGATGGCGCCTCTAGTATGCATGGAAGTGGGGCCGGAATTGTGCTCACTTCCCGATTCCAATTTAAAACCATGAATAACGAGGCCGAATACGAGTAGACCTGGCATTCGTACCGTGTTATCAGTGTTCGTGTCGTGTTCGTGTCAACCTGCTTTTCTTCACGGGTTGACACGACACGACACGATAAGAGAACGGGTTGGAAATGCCCAACACGAACACGACCTGTTACGATTCGTGAATAACACAACACGACATGATTAACACGATAAGAATTAAAATATAAAATAAAAAAATAAAAACAGAAAATATCTCAAAACAATATTTTTTTTGGTCTGGTCTCCAAACAACACGTTGTCTGCTTCTTGTTGTTGTTTGATCTTCAGCTTTTTCATTCATGCACATTTAAAGGGCTTCTGGGTTTTGCTTCTGGTTCTGCTTTTGCCATGGTTGTGATCTTCATGGAGGCTCCAAATGCTAATCTAGGCTTGAAAATTTCTTAGAGTTTGATCCACCAGTTTGAGCTTGTATGTATCTGCATTGATCGGTGAGGGAGGGAGACAGAAGGGGGAGGTGGCTGGGATGGCTCATGGTGGTTAGGTGGTGTGGTGGCTGCTTAAGACTCTCAAGTTGAGAGAAGAAGAAAGCTTAAAGGTTTCTGGGTTTTGAAGAGAGAGAGAGAGAGAGAGAGAGAGATGGGGTAGTGAGAGAATCGGTGGAATGGGGGAGGAAGAGACAAAAGAGAAGAAAGAGAAGAAGAAAAAATAAAATCAAAAAAAAAAAAGAGAAAAATTTACAAAAATGCCCCTGAGCTTAACGGGTTAACGAGTATTCGCGAATTTACACGACACGACACGATAATTTATCGCCATCAACAAAATTATGAAACGCACTCTAAAAAAGAAGCTAGGGGACAAGAAAGGTGACTAGGCTGAGCTCCTGCCCGAAGTCCTGTGGGCCTATCACACCACTCAACGCACCTCGACGGGCGAAACCCCTTTTTCCCTAGCCTTCATTTCCAAGGCCGTGATACTCATGGAGGTCGGTCTACCAACCCATCGAGTTGAGCACTACGACGCCCAGCAAAGCACCAAGCAGCGCACTCTAGATCTAGATCTCGTGGAAGAAAGACGGACCTGTGCCAAGATGGCTCTCCCCACATACCAGGAATGGACCGCACGTTACTACAGTGCGAAGGTCCGACCTCGTTTTATGCACGGTACTGCTCACCACAAAGGACCGCTCAGTTGGGACTCTCAAGGCCAACTAGGAAGGACCGTATCAAGTGGTGGCAGTCGTCCAATCAGGCACGTACACCCTCACCACCCTCGACGGCACACCACTGCCCCACTCCTGGAATGCCGAGCACCTCCGCCAGTATTGTTTGTGCCTAATAAATCACGGCCATAAATTGGCCGAAAGGACCTTTCTCGGCCTTAGCACCTATTCATGAACTAAAACGTGGCGTTTCGTCAGATGTTTGGCCTTCCTAAAAACAAAGGAAAAGCTGCGAAGGCATAATCATCTCGGCCTTGACCGCTGCATTATGGGCCGAGGCCGAAGGACGAAAGAGTCACGACCGAAGGGATTAGAGTCAAATCGCCACGTGGCAGCAAGGTCCCACGCTTCATTTAATGAAGTAACGCCTCTGACTAGCAAACCCACTAGCCACAAAAGGGCATTTAATGCACGAGGGAAGAAGGGAAGTGACTAAAGTCAGGATTTGGTGTTAGAAATCAGAGTGGTTAGGTGCAAACATACTTACAAATATTCTTACAAATTGAAGTCAGATCACCAACCACCAAACAAGTGCATTAAATGCGTCCCCACAATCAAGGTGGCGGTCGAGATTTACCAGGATTTATGGGATCACACCACCATGCTTCACGATCCCAAATGTCGATTGGACTACCCACTTGTTCTAATCAGGCTCCACCATGCAGATTTTCAGCCTCGATTACTCCTCCAAGAGCTCTTCCTGATTAATATCAAACTCGAGCTACATTCAAAGGGTTCAAACACCAAACCAAAGCCTCCCACGGAGCAAATTATATTTTCCTGTAATGCACTTTCAATATTTTTACTTGCTTTCCTAGGAGTAGTGTTAGATTGTAAGGAAGATTCGTTCATCAATATATCATACGACCCTTGATTTTCAAGGCGCCGGAGAACCATCTCTGTTAATCTCTCATTCACCCTATATATCATACAACCGTCGCTCCCTGAGCAACGCGCCGGAGCACCACCCAAAATCCACCATCAATACCACCACTAAACGGCCTTGTAGCTCAGGCCGTGAACCTGACGGCCGAGATCAGTTCCTCTCTTGGCCACAATCGTTTGATTAGGAATTGAACCCAAACATGCGGACCACTTAACCATTGCATCTACATCACCATCCCGACGCACGGTAGACCGTGCTGGCACGCCCGCGCACAACCGCACCGCATCCAAAAGAAGGACTTCACGTGTTAAACGCATATCCCCTCGGCCTGGAGCTCCAGGCCGTGAGATATGCGCAGCCAACTGAAGAGTTACCTGTAAAACTGAAGAGTCGGTTGGATACAGAAATAGAGAACGAAGTACTACACTCTCATTAATCTAGCTCTCTCCACCCTCGGCAGTAACATCAACAGCGGGCCCTCGGCTCTCACTATCAGGCTCTTGGCTTGCAGTTATAGGGGCATTAGCAGGCTCAGGTACCGAGGTCAGCTCCACCTGGCTTTGACCCGGATCCACACAATCGGCCTCCTCCTCACCCTCCACCAAGTCCTCTAGACTAAACACGAACTCTGCAAAACACTTCTAAATCCTCTCCAGCAGATCCAGTCCGCCCGACAACCGTATCTCGCCAACCAGACTAGCTCCCTCGGTAAACTCCAAAAATTATCGCACATCCTCCACCTGCAGCTAACACGCATTCTCCAACACCCTCTGCAGTCGTGCGTTTTCATCACTTAGCCACGCGCCCTTGGTCCTCAGACTCTCATCTTCCTTTGCCAGCTCTACTTTCTCCACTTGGGCCGATCCGAGCCCACGCACGACCTCGACCATCTTCTTATTGCTCTCCTCCGCCATCTTTTTTGCACGGTCCACCACAACCTTGGTGTCCACATCTCGTTTTCCCGCTTCCTCCCGCACCCTCCGCAGCTCGTCCACCCCTGCCGCATCCTTCTCCCTATGGATCATGATGCGTCTAACTGAGTTGTAATGGGAGAAAAGGGCCTGCGAAAACAATGTCAACACAACTGGAGTAGACGCCGAGGGTTGCCTAACAAAAAAAAAAACAGTCTCTAAGGCACAAAACTTACCCTTGCTCTCTGCTCAAAGGCCAGGGATGCCGAGGTCGCGTAGTTGCTTTCGTTCCCGGTCATTCCTTCCCATGTCATTTCCCCCTACAACACCAGCCTACTGGTATCCAGGAAGTCCTTCATGCGGTCAGGATGGATAGACGACTGTGGGACGACACCTCTCCCCTCGTCATCCTCAATCTCTTCCCTCCAGGCCCTCTTTGGGGCTGCGGTCTCCTCCGCCTCGGCCATCGGCCTCTTCCCTCAATCCTGACCCCGTGGGCGAGGAGACGACCCGACCTCTGCTTGCCCAGCCGGAATCGATGGAGCCACCCCCTCATTCCTAGCTCGAACCGGTGGTGCCTGCCTCCTCGGCCCCTAACCTGATGCCCCAACACCCTTCGCCAGGAGCATCTCCAAAGCCCTTGGGTCGTTCCTGTCAACACCCATAGCTACACAAAACATACTTTAAAAAAAAAAAAAGAGAAAAATAGGAAAAGTTAAGGCCACAAGTAGTGGCAACAGACCGTCCATACTACCTTAAGGGATCAGATCCCATAAGCCGAATTCTCTCAATGAACTTACTGACAACAGCTCGGTCACGTCACGATCTTTCAGGGGGAGAGCACGAATCACCTCGAGTTGTCCTTCCTCGTCCTCGGAAAGCTCGCTGCCTTCCCAATCCACTGTTACAAAGCCTGATAGTGTTAGCTCAACACGAGGACAGAAACAAAACAAGGAAGAGCCCGAGGGCGTTACCAAAAAAACAAACAAACAAAATCAAAACATAAGTTCAACTAGAGGGGTCGGCCACTACAAATCATGAAACCCTTCCCTTCTCCCTAAAACACCTCGCCACCAAAGCTCTCGGCCTCTCTACCCCTGGGGCCTCCTCCCAACATCCAGTCACAAAGAACTAGTGATCCTTCCACAACTTCTGAGACATTGGGTTGTTCACCAGCAACTTTCCTTGCAACGCTTGCAGATAGAAAAAGCCCGCTTGCTTCGGGCTCTTCCTTAGCCCGAAGCAACACCTCAGGATATTTGTACTCGGCTTGATATTGTGATGCCTCTTCCACAGCACGAACATGGAGAAAATAGTCATTAGCAGGTTCGGATTCATCTGGTGAAGGGCGACGCTGAGGAAAGCCATCCATTTTTGCACAAAGGGGTGCATGGGCAAACGTAGCCCGTTCTTAAACATCTCCCAGTACAAAGTCACCTATCCCCTTGGCGGTCGGCTTGGAAGGTCATCCTCCTGTGGTAGAGCGAATATTACATTTTTTGGCACATCATACTCTCGCTGAATCCTCTCTAAGAGTTCGTGCGTCATCCGTGTCGGCACCCCATCCGCCGACCACTCCCCCTCCTCGTAGAAGTACAGGTGCACAGGCAGGCCTTGTCTATAGGAGCACGTCGGCTCCCCGAGCCACGCACTGTGCTCACTTCCAGAGGCACCCCATCCAAATCCACTCGGGGACAGTCAGGGTCCACCGCACCCTCGCCTTCCGCCACCCCGCCTCAACATTAGTAGCCTCGGCGTCAGGATCCCCCTCTAGAGCCTCCCCCAACAACACATCCACCCTATGCCCTGTCCCTACTTCCCCCTCTGACTCATCTGATGAGCTCAGTACTTCAACCACCAAGGGCTCCACCTAAGTACCGCCCTTGTACCCACCACTGGCCTATCACCCAATCGATGCCAGGCCTCGTCTAGAACCCCAAATTTATGCTACCCCTACTGGACCCTCTCTCGTCCCCCTCCCTTAACGCCATTTTTTATAACTTTCCTGCTGTCCCTCACTCACCACAGAAGAAAAACAAAGGAAAAAGCAGAGGAAAACAAACCTCTCACCTGGCCAAAGACGACTTCCCCGCAAAGCTCCTCCCTCGAACGCACCAACTTAGATTCTCCACACTCAAGACTGGAAACACATGGGAAGGCCGTAGAATTCAAAACCAGCAAAACGTGAGCTTTTTTTTTTCCACTCACGTTATATATAGGCCCGGACACAACCTTCCCCACCACCCGATCTCTCTGACGTCCTTTTCCAGATTGCGACACATGGAAAAACCCCTTCGGTTTCGTCAATCAATGCACATCCAAATGTCCCACCCATTTCGACTTCCCAGGTGCTCAATCATCACACCAACAATCAATGACACGCCTTCCGAGCACCTAACACCTATCTAGACGTTTGCACCCCTCTAGCTTATGATTTGGTTATGTTATTGAGTTAAACTTGTGCTTTTAATCCCTTTTCTGTTTATCATTCAGTTCATTGGGCCTTAGGTAGCAATGATGGCTTTGGATAAGAGCAGACTGAGTTAGAAATTTGTTTCGGCCTTAACTTCCTCCTCCCAACTTGTATTGGCCCAATTTATATGTGGTTGGAAAGAAGAGATTCTGAACTGCAAGATGGACTGCTAAAACGTATCAATTGATGAAGTCGAGCCCAATCCGTGGGCTCATCAAAATGCACACAATACATTCCAGTCTATTTTTTGGCAGTCCACTTGCATGGCCCAAAATGTATACTTGTACTGCTCCGATGGGAATGAATTCTTCATACAAGGTGTTCCAATGGGTGTCTATTATGACATATCCAAATTGGAGCCCCATTGGATTCATATTGAAACCTCAGGCCTTCCTACACCAAGCCTGGTTCAGAAGAATCTTTTATTTCCAGCAATCAAAAGAAAACCCACATGGGTTGGCAACAAAAGGCAGCCACAATTGAACACCTTTGAACACCCATGTGAAGAAAGCTTGAGGTGCAGCAAAAGAAGTATGAGATGGGATTGATTCCAACCACACTAACATAGACAAGATAAAGTGGGAGTCATGGATTGTATTAAAGGAGGAATGGTGGTGTTGGATTTCATCATGATGTTCCTCCCTCTTAGCCCTATAAATAGAGAAGTCTTCAAGCTACAAAATTCACTTCAGCCATCCTCCACACTTCCATCATTCCATCAACACATCCAGAAATCATCCTCATACACTCCCATTAACCCCATACACTCTAGCAATCAACCCAATACTCTAAACTGCCCCAAATCACCAAAACAGCTCCAAAAAACCTCCCTTTCATTTCCCTACGAATTTCCTCTTTTTTAGCCATCACCACTCACCCAAACTCATCCGAAATCACCTACTAGCTGTCATACATCATTCTAGACGTGGGGAAGCTCTTGGAGATGCATTAGACGTGGAGAAGCACTTGAAGAAGTCTTGGACACCACAAGAACTTCAGAAAAGGGGTTTTTCTACTCTTATTGCATTCCTTATGTTTTCTCATTTCTATCTAAGTTTCTTTTCCATTATGAGCAGCTAATTTCATAACTAGGGCTTCGATGTAACCTAACATAAATATTCTGGGTTTGTTTCAAGTTTGATTCATGATTCATGTTCTTATTCATTATGCTTATAAGTTAACATGCTTGTTTGAATGATTGATCACCATTAGAACTTGTTTGTTAACTATCTTGGTTTGAATTAAGAGTAGACACCATGCTTTAATTCGAATTGAACTATGAATAGGAAGAGTATGTATGGACATTCGACAACAGGGATTAGATACATACTTGGTTGTTTAAAATGTTCTTCTATGCTTAATGTGTTCCTAATGCTTAATTTTAGGTTAGACAACAGATGATCAAATTAGGGAATTAGGAACACAAGGTTAGGACCAAACACCATGGCCTAATCATACTTTAGCTAGAATCAATCTTTGAATATGAATTAGACTTGTTACTTGACTCCTTATAACCCAGAATTGAATTGTTATGGTGATTCGAATGCCCTGGTCTCCAAATCTATTTTCCAACTCTTAAAACCACTCTTTGTTACATTTGTTTACTTGTTTTTGTTTGCAATTTCATTTTGCTTCTTTGTTCAACAATCACAACCACTCTTACTTTAAATTCTGTTTTAGACATAACCTCCTACTTTCTTGAATTTGGTAATCTAAGTACATAACTAGTTTTAACTTCTCAGTCTTCGTGGGTACGACCTCGTACTTGTCTTGCTTTACTAATAATTGCCCCGTACAATTGCAAGTTAACATAATATTAACAACAAATTTTGGCGCCGTTGCCGGGGATTGAGCGAAAGTTCTTCCCTGGTTATGTGCCCAAGGTTACCCTATTCTTTTTAGTGTTTCTAATTAATCTAATTTTCTGTTTCAGGTAGTTTATGTCTAAAAGGCCATTCCTTGAACAAGTGAGGTCTTCGTTTCTACGTTCCAGATCTTTGAACGCAAGACCATCGTTGCAACCCAATCGAGTGATCTCTGAAATTCAAAATCGTCTAGAAAGAGAGTTGTCATCTAAAAAAGAGCAAGCTCTGGCCACATTTACAAGTCTTGCTCTCCAAACTGAACTTCCTGGTTCTTCACTTTCAAATTCAGAAGCAAGTTCAGACCAAGAAGAAGAAATGATGGCTGCCAATGAGTTCATGGGAGACCTTGATATCCCAACAATTCCAACATCCCCTTCAAGCATACTACCCAATGTAGCTCGAAACTATGAACTTAAATCTTCTCATCTTAATATGTTACCTTCCTTTTATGGTTTACCTAATGAAGATCCATTGACTCATATAAAGGATATTTTTAATGTTGTGAGTTCTTTTCCCTTGACAGGTGTGACGGAAGATCAACTTCGAATGAGAGTGTTTCCTTACACTTTGAAGGATAAGGCGAAATATTGGTTGAATTCTTTGAAACCTGGTTCACTCACTACATGGGCTGCCATTCAAAAGAAGTTTTTAGAGAAATACTTCTCCACCCAAAAGACTGACATGCTCAGGGACAAGATCTTGTTATTTGCACAGCAAGATTCTAATGAAGATCCATTGACTCATATAAAGGATATTTTTAATGTTGTGAGTTCTTTTCCCTTGACAGGTGTGACGGAAGATCAACTTCGAATGAGAGTGTTTTCATACACTATGAAGGATAAGGCGAAATATTGGTTGAATTCTTTGAAGCCTGGTTCACTCACTACATGGGCTGCCATTCAAAAGAAGTTCTTAGAGAAATATTTTTCCACTCAAAAAACCGACATGCTTAGGGACAAGATCTTGTTATTTGACAGCAAGATGATGAGTCGTTTTGTGAAGCGTGGGAGAGATTCAATGGGCTGCTTAATCAATGTCCTCATCATGGGATTCCTTTGAAACTTCAAATGCGTATGTTTTATAAAGGACTAACCCCTTCGAGTCATAATATTGTCACAAATTTTGCAGTTATAATATTGTCACCAATTTTGCAGGTGGTTCTTATAAAACCAAGACTCCGGAAGAAACGTATGAACTCTTTGAGGTAAACGTGTTGTTAGTGGTTCTAATGATGCTTATAGTGTGCAGATTTCAAAATTCGAACAAAAGCTAGATGCTCTTCTTGCATTGAACTCAAGAAACCCTCCGAAGGAAGTGTGCAGTATTTGTGAAACTCATGACCATGCTACCATAGCTTGTCCACTTGGGGCTGCATATCCAAAATTTGTGCAAGAGCAAGCTAATGTGGTAAATTCCTACAACCAAGGTCCAAGAAATGATCCATACTCTCAAAGTTATAATCCAGGTTGGAGGAATCATCCAAACGTTTCATGGAGGAATACTCAGAATCAAGCCATTCCCCCTTCATTCCAAAGGCCACAACAATCATCATCATCATTGGAGGATATAGTAAAGCAAATGGCAATCAATCAATCCAATTTTCAGCAAACTACACAAGCTGCCATCTCCAAATTGGAAGTCCAATTAGGCCAAATAGCTGCTGAAATAACGCAAAGAGAACCTGGAAAATGGCCAAGCCAAACCATCATCAATCCAAAGAACCACGAAGCCAAGGCCATTCATGTGCTCAGATCAGGTAAGATTGTTGATAATATAGTTGATTGTAGTCTTTCAAATGATGCTGTGGTTGTAGAAAATGAAGATGAAGAGGAGGAGACCATAGCTATGGAAGGAGAACAGCTCAAAACTTCTCAATCTGCCCCTAATGCCAAATCAAATTCTCAGGAACCCAACAAATTCCAATTGCATAAAAGAGGTGATAAATTTGTGCCACCACATCTTCAAGAAGATAGATACGTGCCACCCGCTCCATATGTTCCACCTATTCCATTTCCAGGCCGTCTTCAGAAAGCAAAGCAAGATAAGGCTTTTAAAGAGATTTATGATATTTTGAGTAAAGTTAATATCAATTTGCCTTTGCTTGATGTTATTGAACAGATTCCTACATACGGAAAGTTGATCACGAACTTGAAAACTCACAAGCTCAATTTTGCTCCAAATGAAGAAATAAAGCTCAACAAGAATGTAAGTGTTGTGTTGCAAAGGAAGCTTCCACCAAAACTAGAAGATCCTGGCAGCTTTGACATTCCCATTAACATTGGAGACAAGAAGGTTGGAAGAGCCATGTTGGACTTGGGAGCAAGCATCAATCTAATGCCATATTCAGTGTATCAAAAACTTGGCTTAGAAGGGATGAAGAAAACTTCAATGCGACTTGAACTAGCTGATCATTCTATAAAATATCCAAAAGGTATTGTGGAAGATATTTTAGTTCAAGTTAATACACTAATTCTCCCTGCTGATTTTGTAGTGATGGACATGGAGGACAATCCAAATGGAGATCATGTTGATCCCATTCTCTTAGGCAGGCCATTCATGGCCATTGCAGACACAATCATCAAAGTGAAAGATGGCACTCTTTCCATGACTGTTTTGGTTGAAACTGTTGAATTTAAAGTGTTTGATGCTCTATCTCAACCTTCTATCTCTCTTGATACTTGCTTTTCAATTGATGTTGTAGATCAAGAGGTTTCCTCAAAAATTTTGCAGGAAAAGTCTAATGATGCTCTAGAAGCTGTCCTAACACAAGAAGAGGAAGATCTTAGTGAGCCGGAGTTCCAAGAAGTGTTGGCTGCCTTAGAAGTGTTTCAACCATACCCACCATCCTTTAGGCCACCACTCGAGCCTCTTGGACCATCATCCACGAAATTGGAGCCATCCATTATCATCCCACCAAGGCTAGAACTTAAACCTCTGCCCAATCATCTTAAATATACATATTTGGGTGCTAACGAAACTCTCCCTGTTATAATTGCTGCAGGTCTCACCTCACATGAAGAAGAGAGCTTAATTAAGGTTCTAAAAGAGCATAAAACAGCCCTTGGATGGACCATAGCAGACATCAAAGGAATTAGTCCAAGCATGTGCATGCACCTGATTTTAATGGAAGAAGACAGCAAACCATCTCGTGATGCCCAAAGGAGGTTAAACCCCAACATGAAAGAGGTGGTTAGAGCTGAAGTTTTAAAGCTACTCGATGTAGGAATCATCTACCCAATTTCAGATTCTAAGTGGGTGAGCCCTGTACAAGTTGTTCCGAAGAAGTCCGGAATCACCGTTGTGAAGAATGAGAAGAATGAGCTAGTTCCTACACGAACCATCACCGGTTGGAGAGTTTGTATTGATTACAGGAAGTTGAATACATTCACAAGAAAAGATCATTTTCCCTTGCCTTTTATTGATCAAATGCTTGAACGTTTATCTGACCATGCTTACTATTGTTTTCTTGATGGTTTTTCAGGTTATAATCAAATTCCCATTGCTCCGGAAGACCAAGAGAAAACCACATTCACATGCCCATTTGGTACGTTTGCTTATAGAAGGATGCCATTCGGTTTGTGCAATGCCCCAGCAACTTTCCAAA
>NW_018922260.1:126545-139111 GCF_002207925.1 Prunus avium | reverse complement strand
GGATTAGATACATACTTGGTTGTTTAAAATGTTCTTCTATGCTTAATGGGTTCCTAATGCTTAATTTTAGGTTAGACAACATTTGATCAAATTAGGGAATTAGGAACACAAGGTTTTGACCAAACACCATGGCTTAATCATACTTTAGCTAGAATCAATCTGTTAATCCAATTGAACTTGGGAACTTATCTACTTGAGTTATTTTCTTTTCTTTCTTTCTTGTTTTATTTATTTTCTTTCTTGTTCTTCTGTTTTGTATAGGAAAACTGAATTGGATTATTCAATCACCAATCCCTGTGGAATCGACCTCGCACTTACATATGTTATACTACCGAACGGCTCGTGCACTTGCGAGTATTACAAGTTGAAGATGCAGCTGAATCGACGCAACACACAAGCCTGAGGCAAGATATCCCTTCTCTGGGGAGTTGGGGGACTAACTTGACCGATCGGTCTACAAACGACTCGGCAAGACCAACCAGCCAGAAGAATACCCCCAACCGCTCCGCTCGGCCTCAATCAAACCAACGAACAGCCGAGCGAGCCATCAGAGGTGCATGTCATTGGGCAGATAGCGACAGTGGACAACTCCCCACCCAAGGAGACTTGCCTACAGTGTTGGGGGACTTGTTGACGCTCGGCACACAACCAGCTCATCTGCCCAACAGGAGCACGACACGTGGGCCTCGTACAATATTCCAAGGAAACATGATACTATACATATGGGCCTCAGCCTCGGTCCCCAAGCCTATTTATGGAAGTCAAAAGGGGATGAACCATCCATGTCGGCAACAAGACCCCTTCTGACCACCGATCCGTACCATCTCTTAAAGCGCGCCCCCGTCCCTTCAAGAACCAAGTGTTGGCCATCCTAACCGCCACCTCGCCAAATGGGACTACTGCCGTATGTACAGAAAAAGGCTACTCTGCCCAAGCCCGCCCCCTAGTAGAAATTAAAGAAAGGTCATCATGAACTAGGAGATGTGGACGGATCTCGACGACCCAACATCTGACAGATCAGATGTGACTCAAATGGCTCAGCTCCAAGCCGAGGTGGCCGGCTTGTAATTTCATCCAAGTTTTATCTTCCCTATAAATAGGATAGGAGTCTTTGTAAAAAGGGGATGACGACAGAAAAAAGAGAAATAAGAAAAGAACACCTTTGGCATTTTGTATACGAGTATTTTCTCCTCTTTGGAATTCATTTCTTCCCAAGATCCTTCTTCCATATATTTGTTTCTCTGTGTTATCCACTAAAGTAAGAGTGGTTTCAACAAAAATCATTTCATTAAGATCGACATCATTGCAAGGAGTAGATTCCCTCACCAAATTTTTAGGTTGTTCAGATTCCACCAAATTAAACCAGGAAGTAACCAATTGCACCTCATTCTTAGCTCGTGTAGTAACCAAAGCTTCCAAACTTGGGGAAGCAACAAGCTCACGAGGACAAGAATGGGAATTATCAAAACTTGGAGGAGCACCAAAAGATTCAACCTCATTAGAAATTAAGCATAAGGTTCAACCAATTTACTTGAAGAAGAATCCAAAAAATTGGAAGTGGTCTGTGGAGGAGAACCCTGTATTGGTGAACCGAGAGCCAAAACAATATCCTTGATTTTAGAAGCAGTCCCACCAATATTACTATCTCCCGATTGCATGTGCAAACCCCGTTGCTCACCAGAAGAAACAACCACGTCCTCATAAACAACCACGTCCTTAGAAACAATTGCATGAGCGATAGCTTCCAACTCATTATTGACAGCAACGTTGATAATTTGTCCAGCCATAGCAAAAGCATCTAAAGTATCCTTAATAATTGCATGTGCAGGTACAGTGGCCGATGTGGTAATAACTGGACGATATTCCTGACGAACACAACTACGAGAGGTCACCTTTGGCCAACCCGCTCTATTAGGTGAACAGTCCCTGTGATCATCCACTTTCTGAATGTGTCGGCAATTAGCAACCAAATGTCCAACTAGACCGCAATGACTGCATTTAGGAGGCAAGTTTTCATAAACAATATCCACTACACAGCCATGATTTGCCTGCTCAACCATGATAGAGGAAGGGAGATCACCTACGAGGTCCACATCAGCCAAAACCCGTGCATAATAGCCATATTGTTGAAATATAAGTATATTTAGCTGAAATATTCGTTTAGATCCATTAAGCTTGTTTAAGCTGTGTACTTAATTGTGAGCCATTGGATTATAGTCCAATGGACGGCTAAGACATTAGTTTGTAATGTGAGTGTTTGTTGTTGCCATGTGTCTCTATCTCATAGGATAGAAGTTTGGATGGCTAGATTGAGCTGATGTAAGAGAGGAATATTCTCTCCTAAAGGTATTATTTGTACTGCACAACTTGTGCGTGAATTGGTAATGAGTTAACAGACCCATTCTTCGTTTTCATCTTCTCCAAGCTCTCTGAGCATTTTCTGGTGTGTTCATTTTCTCTTAGCTATTGAGCTTCATAACCAACAATCCAAATTACTCAGATAATAGTCTGTGAATTCTAACATGGCCTCAGAGCCAGGTTTGGTTGTTTAGCTGGGCGATTGAATCTGTGAAGAGCTGCGATTTGAAGAACTCATTCTCTTGAAAGATCTGTGTCTACCATGGCAGGGTCTGGAGGTGGTGAGTTGAGAGCGCCGATCTTTGGCGGAGAGAACTATGAATTCTGGAGCATAAGAATGAAAACCATTTTCAAATCTCATGGGCTTTGGGAATTGGTTGAGAAGGGAATCGAATGCTCAGATTCGAAGGGAGCTGACGAATCTGAAGCAAAGAAGAAAGAAAAGGAAGAATCTAGTGGTGCTGGGAAGATGACGGTCTCTGAGCTACTCATGAAGGACGCCAAAGCTCTGGGTCTGATTCAAGGAGCTGTGTCTGAAGAGATCTTCCCTCGAATCTCTCATGAAGAAACCTCTAAGGGTGCTTGGGATATCTTGATGAAGGAATTCCATGGTGATAAACAGGTTAGAAGTGTTAAATTGCAAGGTTTACGAAGAGAATTTGAATATATGAGAATGAGGGATGATGAGTCCTTTTCTGTTTATATTACCAAATTATTTGATCTGATAAACCAAATGAGGAGCTATGGAGAGGATTTGGCTAGAGCACGAATTGTTCAAAAACTACTAATCAGTTTGCCATCAGCCTATGATGCAATCTGTTTTGTTATTGAGCATTCTAAGGATTTGGATAAAATTGAGGTTCAAGAAGTGGTAGCTTCTTTGAAGAGTTTTGAATTAAGACTAGATAGGCATTCTGGAGATAAGACTGAGAAAGCCTTTGCTAGCCTTAGTGTGAATCCCAAATCTGAAAAATATAGTGGAAGTCAGAGTGGTTCTAAAGATCAAAAGAATTGGAAAACAAAAGGCAAAAAGTGGGATAATAAACCCACTGATGGAGCTAGAAACCCCTGCAAACATTGTGGCAAGCTACATTTTGGTGAATGTCGGTTTAAGGGAAAACCAAAATGTTACAATTGTGATAAATTTGGCCATATTGCAAAGGATTGCTACAGCAAGAAATCACCTCAACAGCTCAACTATGCTACTCAGACCGAATCCACACCAACCATGTTTTATGTTAGTAATCAAAGTACTACTAATGTAAAAGGATGTGATGATGTATGGTATTTGGATAGCGGATGCAGCAATCATATGACTGGCAGAGAAGATATGCTAGTTGATGTTGATTGGAATGTAACTGCAAAAGTGGCAATGGGCACAGGACAATTGATTGATGTTGTTGGAAAAGGAAATCTGGTTGTTAACACTAAGATGGGAAGAAGGTATGTCAAAGAGGTACTGTTAGTTGCTGGTCTCAAGGAAAACCTGCTCAGTGTTGGCCAAATGATGGAGCATGGATATGTTCTGATTTTTGGTGCCAATAAGGCTGAGATTTATGATGATAGTTCCCTATCAAATCTGGTTGCAAGTGTGCAAATGAGAGGCAATAGAAGCTTTCCTTTAAAACTTCACTCAACCCTGCAGGTTGCACTAAGAGCAACTGTAGAGTCATCCTTAGTTTGGCATAGGAGAATGGGGCATTTGAATTTCACCAGTTTGAAGCTGTTGCAAAATCAAGGAATGGTACTTGGATTACCAGAAATTGAGCTTGTACATGAAGTATGTGAGGGGTGTGCTTTTGGAAAACATTGCAGAGATTCTTTTCCAAAGGAAACAACAAGCAGAGCCAAAAGTCCACTCGAGTTGGTACACACAGATGTCTGTGGACCTATGCAGACTGTTACCAAGGCTGGAAATAGGTATTTTCTTACCTTCATAGACGATTGCACTCGTATGTGTTGGATATATTTCTTGAGATACAAATCTGAAGTTCTTTATGTCTTTAAGAAATTTAAAGCCACTGTTGAGCTGCAAAGTGGATATAAGTTGAAGAGAATAAGAAGTGATAGAGGGGGAGAATATACTTCCAATGAATTCAACAAATTCTGTGAAGACATGGGATTGGAAAGGCAGCTGACTGTGGCATATTCACCACAGCAAAACGGAGTGGCAGAACGGAAAAATAGAACGATTATGGAGATGGCTAAATGCATGATGGTTGAGAAGAAAATACCTCTAGAATTTTGGGCTGAGGCAGTAAACACTGCTGTGTATGTTCAGAACCGATGTCCAACCAAGGCCTTAGACAAGAAAACTCCATTTGAGGCTTATAGTGGCAGAAAGCCAGGAGTTAAACACTTAAGAGTGTTTGGATCTTTGTGCTATGCACATGTTCCAAATCAACAAAGGCAGAAGCTCGATGTGGCTAGTACAAGATGTATATTTCTGGGGTATGGCAGCTGTGAAAAGGGCTATAGGTTATACAATATTACATCTGGAAAACTGATTGTTTCCAGGGATGTGATATTCAATGAGGCTGCTGCTTGGGATTGGAATGCACATAAAGAAAGTGATATCTCTATACCTCTTAATGAGTCACTCACCGAGAGAGAAGAGGAATCTAGTGACTCTAGCCTGAGTCAAGAAGAAATTTCAGAAGAAGGGCAGGTTGACTCTGACTCAGGATCACCGGATGTTGACCACACACCTTTGAAATACAAGAGTATTGTTGAAGTGTATGCAAGATGTAACTTGTGTATTATCGAGCTTGAGACTTTTGAAGAGGCTGTGAAGGATGAAGCATGGCAAAAGGCAATGGAAAATGAGATAGAAATGATAGAAAAGAACAAGACTTGGGAGTTGGTTGATAGACCGACTGATAAACCAGTAATTGGTGTCAAATGGATTTACAAAACCAAGCTGAACTTGGATGGCACAGTTCAGAAAAACAAGGCTCGACTAGTGGCTAAGGGCTACTCTCAAAAACCAGGGATTGACTTCAATGAAACGTTTGCACCTGTTGCTAGGTTGGATACCATTCGAACTTTGGTGGCTTTGGCTGCACAAAAGGGGTGGAAATTGTTTCAGTTAGATGTGAAGTCGGCATTCTTGAATGGAGTGTTGCATGAAGAGGTTTATGTGGATCAGCCTCCTGGTTTTATGATTAAGAACAAAGAGGACAAAGTGTATAGACTCAAGAAGGCATTATATGGACTTAAGCAAGCTCCAAGAGCTTGGTATGAGGAAATCAATTCCTACTTCACCAGGGCAGGTTTTCAGAGAAGTCCTAGTGAGGCAACCCTATATGTTAAAGCTGCAGAAAGTGGTATTATCATTGTTTCATTATATGTAGATGATATTATCTACACTGGAAGTTCAAAAGCTTTGATAATGGAGTTCAAAACTGAAATGATGAGGCAATATGAAATGACTGATCTCGGTTTGCTTCACCATTTCTTGGGGTTAGGAGTGATTCAAACGGAGTCTTATATTTTCTTGCACCAGAAGAAATATGCTAAGACATTGCTAGATAAGTTTGGTTTCAAGGACTGTAAAGCAGTGGCTACTCCCCTTGCAATAAATGAAAAGCTATCCAAGGAAGATGGAAGTGAACAAGCTGATGAAGGAGTCTATAGGCAGATTGTTGGCAGCCTGTTGTACTTGACTGCAACAAGGCCTGACATTATGTTTGCAGCAAGTCTCTTGGCCAGATTTATGCATGGACCTACTAGAAAACACATGGGAACTGCAAAAAGGGTACTGAGGTACATTCAGGGCACATTTGACTATGGCATTACATATGAGAAAGGAAAAGAAGCTAGACTCATTGGCTACTGTGACAGTGACTGGTCAGGAAGTGAGGATGACATGAGAAGCACCTCTGGATATGCATTTAATCTTGGATCAGGTGTGTTTTCTTGGGCTTCAGTCAAGCAAAGTAGTGTAGCTCTGTCTACTGCTGAGGCAGAATACGTTAGTGCAGCAGAAGCTACTGCACAAGCAATCTGGTTGCGTTTTGTTCTCTCAGATTTTGGTGAAGAACAAGTAAGTGCTACTACAATCCTATGTGATAATACCTCTGCTATTGCCATAACCAAGAACCCTGTGCATCATCATAAGACAAGGCATATCAACAGGAGATTTCATTTTATCCGAGATGCCTTGCAAAATGGAGAAATCGATCTATTGTACTGCAAAACAGAAGAGCAAACTGCTGATATTTTTACCAAGGCATTGGCTAGAGATCGTTTTGAGTATTTGAGAAGAAAGCTTGGGGTTATTTCAGCTAAACACTTAGAAGGGAGTGTTGAAATATAAGTATATTTAGCTGAAATATTCGTTTAGATCCATTAAGCTTGTTTAAGCTGTGTACTTAATTGTGAGCCATTGGATTATAGTCCAATGGACGGCTAAGACATTAGTTTGTAATGTGAGTGTTTGTTGTTGCCATGTGTCTCTATCTCATAGGATAGAAGTTTGGATGGCTAGATTGAGCTGATGTAAGAGAGGAATATTCTCTCCTAAAGGTATTATTTGTACTGCACAACTTGTGCGTGAATTGGTAATGAGTTAACAGACCCATTCTTCGTTTTCATCTTCTCCAAGCTCTCTGAGCATTTTCTGGTGTGTTCATTTTCTCTTAGCTATTGAGCTTCATAACCAACAATCCAAATTACTCAGATAATAGTCTGTGAATTCTAACACATATAAAAGATCTTTTGTTGCTCTATCCAATTCCAATGGTGTGCCCACTCCACGAGCATCCTCTATTAAGTGTCGTGGATGCCAGTACTCCTGGCTTAATCCATAGATTTTGATCCATACATGGGCATGAGTTTGAGGTAGAGTCTCTCCAGGTTTGAAATCAAGCTTCCATTGAGAGAGGTGAAATAAACCATTTGTAAGAGTGCAAGTACCCCCTCCCCACACAAGTCGCATGTCATGTTCAATACTGAAGTGGATGTCAAAAAAACCCTTGCCCAATGCAACAAGACGCCAAGGGGTAGTGGGACGCCATAAGGTATCCAAGGAAGATTTCAAGGCTTCAGTTTTCACAGGAACATAACCTTTTTTAAGCAAGAGGTGGCCAATAAAATTGGCATGAAACGATTGCAACTGATCTTGATAAAGGTCGTTGCTGATCATGACATAGGTTTTATCACCACGTACCACAGGGGCTGGTAGTAGTTGACAGAGATTCACACTGGATTCCATCGAGTAAGAGAGAATGGAGGCAAAGGTCCCGAGCTTGGAAACAAGCTTTGGAGAGCTGGTGGAGACCGCCATCACCAAGAAATTCCAAGGCAGACTGCCATCAGAGAGACGGTGGAGAGAAACCCTCGCCATCGCCGTTTGGGATATAGCCATCAAGGAGAGGTTTAGGGTTTTTCGAAGTTGTGAACTTGTATCATACGTTGCTTCTAAGAACCTGACTATCCAAAAATCATTCACATTGTATTTGCTATCTGTATTTGAAGAATTAAAACTATATGAGAGCTTTTTCGTGAAAAGAAAAATTAACACAAAGACAGTACAATACAAATGTCTGAAAATTGATCTTCTTGAATTTTTAAAAGAGAAATCATCAATCAAATGCTTATAATAAGGTTTTTCTAAAAGTTCACTTTGAATTGAAATTAAAGCTAGTCTGTTTAATCTTTCTTACAACATAGTTGATCACAAGTATGATTTTAACAATTTTAGTTTTGAAAAACTTCTTTTTGCAGATGCAACAGTAACAAGAATAGTCAATGGAATTCTATATGCAATGGTTGCATTTGGAAAAAAAAATTAATCTTTTCAAGAAATTTAATATTGCAGTAGTTGTGAATTTTTTCTTTTGATAAAACCTCCCGTAAAACTTTCAAATCGACAAATAAATCCTCCCCATCAACATCAGAAAACTTGTCATTTTTCAAAATGCTTTCCAGATGACTACAACAAGTCTTCAAATCGCTGTTATCCAATGAATTTAACATCTCTTAAGTAAACAATAACCCAAAAATATTCTCATACTCTTGATATTATTGAAAGGGTTTTTAACTATAGACATCCCTAAACTTTTCCTCGAGTTTTCATTGGGTCCCCGAACTTTTTTTTTAGGCAATTACATCCGTTAACTAGACAAATAGTTCTCATTGGATCCTACCGTCCAACTTTGTCAATTTGTCCGTCAAAATGAGGGGGTAAAAGCGTCCTTTCAGGTTCTTCATCCATCATCGACCCCAACTCCACCTTTTTCATCCATCATCGACCCTAACAACCCCACCTCCATCTTTATAGCCTTCTCCATCGGCCACAAAACTGCAATCCTGGTTATGAGAGTGATTTTTTCAAATGCAAAAGCCATTCAAGCCATCCTAGTTATAAATGCTCAAAGAAATTGTAAGGGATGAAATTAAGAAAAGCTCTCTGGGTATGGTGTTTGTTAGATTGTTATTAGAAAGGTTAAGTTCGAGTAGACTTCGGCAGTTCCCAAAGCTGTGGTATACTTGCCTCAAACCTATTATCCCCCATGTAGAGTTTTGTCAATGAAGTTAAGTTGCTTAGGGCTGATGGATTGACCTAGAAAATCTGTTATTAGTCAAATACAGTACCTGTAACTTTTGAAGCTTTCCAATTTCTTTAGGGACTACCACTGAAGTAGTTGTAGTCCATGGCAAGAACAGTCAAGCTTACAAGATTTCCAATGCCACTATGGATGCATCTGTGCATCAAATTTGCCTCCAAAGTAAGAGATTTTAGTTGGGTAGAAAGGTTGGCTATGGATCTTGGAAATTCTCCACCAAAATGATTAGTGTCAAGACCTAAGACCTCTAGGCTAGTACAATTAGCCAAGAAGCTGATAAAATTCAAATCACTTGTTTTCCTACTTCCTAGGAAGGATTAAGCCATCAGAGGCAAAAACCCCAAGCCTAATGCCACCATACAACCACCCTCGTCCCCACCCGAGATCCACCCTAGCCTCACCTGAGACCCATCCAGATCCTCTCTCTCTCTCTCTCTCTCTCTCTCTCTCTCTACAAATTCAAAATTTGAAAAAGAAAAAAAAAATTCGAAGACTTTGCATCTTTGGGGGGTGGGGTTGCGAGTGGGTTCTGGGTTCTGCGGGTTGGGAGATGGGGGGTGGGTTGCAGGTTGGGTTGGGATTTGGGTTTTGAGGAGGTGGGATAAGGAGGAGGGGGGAATGGGTTGCGGGAGAGAGGGAGAGACAGAGAGGGAGAGTTGAAAGAGCGAAAGAGGGAGGGATTTGGATTTGGATTTTTTATTTATTTAATTAAATATTATTTAATTATTATTTTTTTCACTTTTTTCCCTTTTTTTTCAATTTTTAAAGTTTTAAATATTTTAATTGAGATGGACAGTTTTAGCCCTCAAATTAACGGCCAAATTGATGGGAGGACTCAATTGGAACGAATGAGAGAGTTGGATGACCTAATTGCCTCAAAAAATAGTTCGAGGACCCAATTGCATCTCAGGGTAAAGTTCAAGGATCTCTACAGTTAAAAATCCTTATTGAAACCTTCTCCGTAAAGAACCAATAGCTTGATCCACTAAATACAAGAAATAATCAATTCTAAACTTTTCTTTAGCTGATTCAGGAACTGATTGGGATGGGTCACAAGCATTCTCACCAAAATGTTTTTTTCTACGAATTTTTCACTTCTCAGGAAATGTCGGGTCAATTCCCATGTCAGTAGCAATTTCTTTAGTAGTACACATAGCTTATGTAAACCCATTTTCTCTATACTTTTCAAAAAAAGTAATCAACCCTTTCACTTTATCAATAGTAACATCAACACCTAATATATCATACCCAAGGTCTAAAATATCGATGGTTTCGGAAATATTGGAAGTCCAAAAACACGGAAATGTCGATGGAAATATCGGGATATTATCGGTATCGGTAAAAATTGAATAAAAACCACGGAAATTTTAAGAAAAACTTGGAAATTTTTATTGAAACTTTGCAGGATGTTTATTTAGTCAATTATCTATTAGTTTATCACAAAAAATTGGAAGGAAATGCATTGCATGATGGATTTAACTTATTTAAGTTGATTATATAGCGAGCTGGCAAACACTGTAAGTGTAGAAAATATGTAGTAATTAATGAAAGAAGATTAAACACGCCATAATCATTTATATATAATGAATTACTACAATATTTTACACTTTACACATTGCATGGTAAGATACATGAGTGACTTAGTCCCACATAGAGTTCCTATGAGGTTCAAAATTTTCACTATCTTCATCATCTCTATGTGTAGAGTAAGTATATTGTGAAGAGTAGTCATCAAGTGATAAATCCCCAAAATAGTTTTGCATGTAATTGTTAACATGCCACCTATATGGATCCGAGATTGGTTGACGTTGTCCATAAGCAAAATGATTTGAAGGACTAAAATGGTTTTTGAATAAAATGGTTTTCACAAAAACCATGTATATAAATATTTTTGGGTTTCGTATCGCGATATTATCGATAATATCGCGATATATTACCCAAATCATTCATAAAAATGTTGATATTATCATCCCCGATATTATCGGGATAATATCGATAAAAATATCGATATATTGACGATAACACCATAGTTTGTTGCGAAAATATCGGCCCCCCAAAAATCCGATAATATCGCCGATAATATCGACATTTAATACCTTGATCATACCAAATCACTATCCCCAATAAGAACTCAAAATTTCCAAGTTCATATGTTGCCAAAGAATTAGCTTCACTTTTTATTTTGGAGTCATCGTCACTTTCTGCTAGCTGAAGTAAAGCTTCTCTTAAATCTGGAGCTTGGAATCTTATTGCTCTTACACTTTCAATACGACTTTCCCAACATGTAATTGACAACAATTTTAGAGTTAAGTGTTTAACATTATCTTTCAATATCTTCCATAGCTTTGTAGAATTAGCAAACAATGTATAAATATGTTGTATGACTCCAGAAATTTTTTTTGCTTTTCCACATAAGTTTGCAATATCACAAAGTGTTAAGTTAAGACTATGACAACCACAAGGTGTGCACAATGCTGTAGGATTTACATCCAAAAGTTTTCTTTGGATGCCTTGGTATTTCCCACTCATATTTGATCCATTGTCATAGCCTTGTCCTCTCACATTATCAATAGCAAGCTTGAGTTTTTGCAACACCTTTGGCAACTCTTCAAAAAGTCCTTGTCTTGTTGTATCATTCACAATCAAAAATTCCAAAACGAATTCTTCAACCTTTATTGGATTAGTAGGGACATCCACACATGTTACTATCAAACTCATTTGTTCTTGGTTGCTACCATCTGGAGTACAATAAAAAATCACCAAAAAATACTTAGCTTCTTCAATCTTTTTAATGATTGTACTTTTGAGTACAGAAGCTAACAAAAGTATCAATTCATTTTAAATCTTATGACTAAGATAATGATAATGAGTCTCTTTATCATCCATATGTTATGAGAGAGATGTACATCAGACTGTATAGAAAACACCTCGAGTGTTCCCTATGAGCAATATCATCAACATATAACAAAATAACCATCATATATATGGAGGAATACATAAACGGGACATATTTGCTCAACTGTGAGTGAAGCCATATTGAATGACAAAGGATCTTCCGTAATGGGATGGGATCACGTGAAAACAAAAAAATAAAGGCCAAAACGGTGGGCCTTTCGGGTGACCCACCACTACTACAAAAAGTGAAAAAGACGACCAGAAAAAGACGACGGCAGAACATAAAACCGTCGTTGTGTTTAAAAAGACGACGGTAACTAAAAAAACCATCGTGGATAAGTGCCTTAAACAACTAAAAAATGGAGGTACTGTTGAATATTTTTTAAAAACGACGCACACAAATAAAAAAGCGTCGTCTTTTTAAAAAGGTTTTCTTCAGAATTAAAATCTGACCAAAAAACAACGACAGCAGGTATGAATCCACCGACGTAGAAAATAAAGACGACAGTTCACCAAAAAACCTGCCGTGTTAACTCCTAACTAAACACAACCAACTGTTCTTAGTCCGCGTCGTATAATATAATGGAATCCACGTTGGTATACTACGACGGTGCCTTCTCTGTAAACTGCTGTCTTAATTTTTATTTCTTTTTAAGATTTAATTATTTTTTAATTTTGGTGGCCTATGAAAATTAAAATGAGATCCCAAGAGGTATGATATCTTACCATTGAGATCTTTGGATC
>NW_018922260.1:69267-117612 GCF_002207925.1 Prunus avium | reverse complement strand
AAGCAACTACTAATGCTAGTAGAAATGTTGAAGAAGATGATGACCATAGTAGGTACAGTTTTGTGTCTGAAGAAATAGAGATGGATGATAACGATTTTGGTGATTTTGGATCCGCTCCTTATGAGTTTGCTAATGTGATTGGGGATGGCGATGAACCCTTGTACCCTGGTTGCAGTAAGTACATGAAGTTGTCGGCTTTGGTGAAGTTATATAATTTGAAAGCAAAACATGAGATGAGTGATGTTTGCTTTACAGAATTATTGATACTTCAAGGAGAATTTCTTCCAGAAGGAAATACACTACCTTCCTCTATGTACGAGGCCAAAAAACTTTGTCTGCTTTAGGGATGAGTTATGAGAAAATCCACACATGTCCCAATGACTGCATTTTGTATCGGAAGGAGTATGAGGATGCAACTAATTGTCCTACTTGTGGTATCTCAAGGTGGAAGGAAGCCAAAGATGGGTTCTTGAAATAGGGTGTGGCAGCGAAGGTGGTGTGGTATTTTCCTCCAATTCCAAGGTTTAAAAGGATGTTTCAATCACATAAGACAGCTAAGAGTTTGACTTGGCATGCTGCAAGAAAATCAGTTGACGGTCATATGTCTCATACAGCGGATTCCCCGTCTTGGAAACTTGTTGATGAAAAATGGCCCGACTTTGGTAAGGAGCCAAGAAACTTGAGATTGGCTCTCTCATCTGATGGATTCAATCCCCACAGTTCTTTAAGTAGCAGATACAGTTGTTGGCCAGTTATGTTAGTTACATATAATCTCCCACCATGGCTATGCATGAAGCGGAAGTTCATGATGTTGACCTTACTAATTTCCAGTCCTAAACAGCCCATAAATGATATAGACGTCTACTTGAAATCTCTGATTGATGATTTGAAATCTATGTGGGATGGGATTAGAGGAGTGTATGATGCCCACATAGGAGAATACTTTACACTCAGAGGTGTATTACTGTGGACAATTAATGATTTTCCTGCCTATGGAAACTTATCTGGTTGTGTCGTTAAATGATATAAAGCTTGTCCAATATGCAGCAATGATACACCTGGTCACAGGTTGAAAAATGGCCACAAAATTTGTTACATTGGGCATAGAAAGTGGTTACCAATCAATCATCCATATAGGAGGCAACGTGCAGCTTTTAATGGGAAACCTGAATATGGGATGCCTCCCGAGTCATTAACCGGAGAAGAAGTGCTGCATATGGTTGAAGATATTATTTACATATGGGGCTCGAAAAATGGGGGAAGTGTTGGTGAGAATGATGGTGACAGAGTTTGTTGGAAGAAGAAATCAAAATTCTTTGATCTCGAATATTGGAAATACCTCCCTGTGAGGCATGCCCTAGATGTTATGCACATTGAGAAGAATGTTTGCAATAGTATCATTGGTACATTGCTAGGGATCCCTGGAAAAAATAAAGATGAGATTGCTGCTCGGTTAGACTTATTGAACATGGGGGTAAAAATTGATTTGCAACAATTGCTCCATGTGGCAATTCGTTCTGTTTTGGAGAAGCCTGCAAGGTATGCAATAACTCGATTGTGCTTCTTCTTCAATGCTATATGTGCAAAGACGGTAGATGTTTCCAAGCTAGATAAGTTGGAAGAAGATGTAGTAGTTACTTTGTGTTTGCTTGAGAAGTACTTTCCCCCTTCATTCTTTGATATCATGGTTCATCTAGTAGTACATCTTGTCAGAGAAGTTCGTCTATGTGGGCCAGTATATTTTAGATGGATGTACTTGATGCAACAATTGCTCCCTGTGGCAATTCGTTCTGTTTTGGAGAAGCCTGCAAGGTATGCAATAACTCGATTGTGTTTCTTCTTCAATGCTATATGTGCAAAGACGGTAGATGTTTCCAAGCTAGATAAGTTCGAAGAATATGTAGTAGTTACTTTGTGTTTGCTTGAGAAGTACTTTCCCCCTTCATTTTTTGATATCATGGTTCATCTAGTAGTACAACTTGTCAGAAAATTTCGTCTGTGTGGGCCAGTATATTTTAGATGGATGTATCCATTTGAAAGATATATGAAAGTGCTACAGGGGTATGTTCAGAATCGTACTCGTCTCGAAGGTTGCATTGCTGAGCGGTGAGCGGTATATAGCTGAAGAAGCTGTAGAGTTTTGTACCGAGCATTTACCTGATGTTAGTACAGTTGGAGTGCCTTCAAGCCAAAAGATGGGAGTTTCAAAGCCATTATCAGGTTGCACAGTGAGCTTAGTTGATATGGACTTGTTGAACCAGACACATCTATATGTCTTGGAGAATACAGAGGAAGTCCTACCTTATATCGAGTACGTATGAGTTTAATTTTTCATATGTAGTCATTTTAATATTATTACTCCTTATGTTTATCTTATATACAAGGGAACGTAATGCGTGATTTTTTCGTGTCAATTGTAGGGAACATATGATCCACATCAAGACCACTTATCCAAAATTTAGAAAGAGAACAAAATGGCTACAAGATAAGCACAATAGCACTTTCATTCAATGGCTATGCTTTAAGGTATATATGTTATTGAATGACATATTGAACTTATTTTAATTTTCTTTCTTTCTATATATATGTTAGATTGAATTAAGATATCTGTTTAATTTGCAGGTTCAAAGTGAACTTAATGGGGAAGACAATAATGGCGTATCAGAAACTTTGAGGTGGTTAGCAGCTAGTCCAAGCATGGCAGTGCCATCATATAGGAGCTATCTTATTAATGGTGTCAAATTTAACACCAAGGCACAAGATGATGTGCGAACTGTCCAAAATAGTGGAGTTTATTTAGTTGCACATACTATGCAAGTTGCTAGTGTCAAGGATAAAAACCCTATTGTCTCAAATATGGGTTTTTATGGGATTATTCAAGAAATTTGGGACCGAACTTGGATTTACCCTTGTAGATCTGAGTAAAATTGGACATAGGAATGACCAATTTGTTATGGCTTCTCAAGTCAAACAAGTATTTTATGTTGACGACCCAATGCATCGTGGTTGGTCGGTAGTGTTATCAATACCTAATAGAGAATATAATGATGTTATTGGTGATGATGTGCTAGGTGATATTAGAATTGAGTGTGAGCCATTTACTAGAGGGATACCAAATGTTGACACATTTGATGACCTAGTGGGTGAGTTTGGGAGTGAGAATATTAGAGATGGGTGTGAAGATATATGGATTGATTGATTGTTGTAATGTATGACATTAGTTATGCAGTTAATTGTATGACATTAATTCATAGCTCTGTATATCATTTTAATTCCGATCACATTTTCATTCTGCAGGCTTTGGGCACGACAAATCAAAAATTAAAAATAATGGGTTAAAGCTGAAAATACGACGGTCAAGTTACAAAAATCGCAAAAAGCGACGTCTACAAAACAACCAACGTCGGGGTTTCACAACCGACGTGGAATGACAACACAAAAATGAAATAAAAATCGTCATTTGAAAAAGAAAACACGTCGGTTAATTAAAATTAATTTCAAAACGGTTAATAAATATTTAAAACAACGAAGGTAAATAAAATAATCAACGACAAACAATAAAGTATAACACGACGACAGAGCTCAAACTGACGAATTTACGGATATAATCAATTGATGATTAACGTCGTAAAAACATTGTTGCACGTCAGTTATAATTAAACTATTGACGTCTCGAAGAATACACATGTCAAAAAAGGTTATAAAAGAGACTTAACAAAGACTAACCACGTCATGGAATAAATAAATAACCAATGTAGTAAGGATATAACAACGTCGAAGAATTGAATTCTTGGGACATAGTAAAGCATAACCACGACCTTCATTTTACAATAACCGACGTCAAATCCATAATTCAAGGCGTTTCGTTACTTCTTAACGACGGTTAGGCTAAAAGCGATGACGTCTCAGAGATTACACACGTCTAAGTGGCTCACAAAAGAGACTTTTAAAATGCCACCCACGTCAAAGTCTATAAACACCGACGTTGTAAATTACTAACAACGTCCTAAAATGTGACTCCTAGGCCATAGTAAATGGATTAAACATGACAATTATTTTAATTAACCGACGTGTAATATTAAATCCACGTCATTTATTTCTCTGTTAAAGCCGTCAAAATAATTTTCAACGTCTGTGGTGACCTAAAGGGTCGTGGTTATTTCTTTTTTACGTCAGTCCAAGTAAATATATGCCATGTTAAATCTTTAAGACGTCACTTTTTTTGACAACAGTGACGTCTAATTTACCATGTTATATGTTTTAGACGTCAGTTTTTTTATTTAGTGAACGTAGTATTTATTAACCACGACGGTTTTTACATTTTACACGTCGGTTTTGTTTTAATTAGAGACGTTGATAAAAATATTTACATCGGGTTTGTAATTGTTTTTGACATTTAACATTATTTAAACGTTTGTGTTTTACTAAAATCGTCGTCTAATATAGTCGAATGTTGTCTTTTTATGCTTTTATGTATGAAATAGACGTCGGTTTTAGTTTTTTTTATGACATGTAATATATTAACCACGTCGGTTATTTGCCGTCGTTATTTTATGTGTTAAAAGACGGCGGTCGATTTCACATCGGTTTTAAAACATGATACACGACGGTGGATTCCCGTCGTCTATTTCGTTTTTTGTAGTAGTACACCCACGTGCTTTAACGGTTCTTAAGTGTAATGCACTTCATAGTCTAGTTGTTATTTTTCTGCTCTAGCTCCCAGTGAATAGGACCTTGATTTGAAAATCAGTCAAGTTCAAATCTGGTGGCACTTTACCAATGTGTGTGAGAAAACCTCCCTCCCCTTTCTCATTATCTATATTGAAGACTCCAGGGAGGAGCTTTTACAGACTATGAGTGCATGTGCTCTCTTACAGGCCTAGGTATCGGGACCCTTATGATATAATTAATTGGGCATGTGCTCTTTCCGCCATCACATTATTTTTTGAACCTACCTTATACTTACTCAGGAAAAGAAAATTCAGATCATAAATGAAACTTTACCAACATTTCACATCTTTTCGAAGGAGGAAAAAAAATCAGCGGTGCTGCTGTATGGAAAATCAGCTAATATAAAGCCAATATTGTATTGTAGGTAATAAATCTCACCAACCAAACTTTTTAGAATCATAACATGTACCTGACAGCCCTGTCTGGTATTAATGTCTGTATTTAATTTCCAAGCTGCTTCACGGTTATGAAGACGACCATATAAATACTTGTGTAGCTACTCAACCATAAGCAGATAACCCTTTGACAACCAAAAAAATAAAAAGGACCATATAAGATCCATACCTATTACAATTGTCATTCTCAAGAAAAAATAAAGAAGGGGGAAACTCACACACATAGGTACCATGGAGACTTGAGTTCAAGACCACTTAACTAAACAAAAGGCCTGAGTCAATTTAACTAAACACTCCATTGGTACGAAAAAAGAAAAAGAAATAATGAACCCGCAATAAAAATAACAAAAAGGTGGCCAAAAATAAATTCAGACGTGCTATAATTGCCATAAATATGTTGGAAAACCAAAAAAAAATAATTTAAAAATGGACATGCGATTTAATGATTGAGCTAAATCTTGAACATAAAACCATTAATGGAGACTCTACCAAAAGAAATAAAGGATCAAGCGGCTAACAAAAAATAGCACTTTCACACGTTTACACTCCAGCCCTAATGTGACGGCCTTGAAAATTTGTCATACCTCAGAAATTTACGGTGCACTCCCACCCCAGAAATGAATCATTTTTCTAACTGGAGAAATTATTACAATTGTGATTTTTTCTGTTGTGGCTGTTGGTAGCCTTGTTGTTGTCTGTTTGTGGCTGTTGGTCATGGGTGGGTATCTAGACTGAAAAACCGGAACACCAAGCTACACAGGATGGAAAAAACGGGAAAGATACCATGTTGACTAAAAAGTCAACAAACAAGCACCGAAATGGATCGGACCGATTTAAATCGATTCTAGTGCCAATTTCACACTTTACAAAACCGCACCGGACCGGACCAAACGAGCTGAATTTTTTTTATTTAAAAAAAAGTTATTTAATTCCAATGCTAAATTTTTAATCTCATAACTAATATTTCCCCAAGTTCAACTTTTAAGCACCTTCTTTTCTAAACCCAATCATCTCTCTTTGCATGAAATTAGATCATTTGTGAATTTTTAAGCCCACAAAATACAATTTTAGTTGGAATTTGTAAATTTGAAAAATATATAAAAAAATATATGGTATGAAAACTGAAAAATCAAAATCTGCACCGGAATCGGTTTTATAAATTTTTTTACCAAAATCGGACCGAACCGCACTGGTTGATAATACTAATTTTAATTTCAGTGTGAGGTGAAAATCGAATTGGACCAGACCGCACCCACCCCTACTATTGTTAGCCTTGCTCTGTATTGTACTTCTCTTTTGGTTGGAATGAAAGTGTTCTTGACACAAAAAAAACAAAAAAACAAAAAAAACTTGGGTGATGGTACTTCTTAGGTCATTGTCCAAAACAGGTCATTCAATTTGTATTATGTCTAGCATTTAATAAAATTTATTTTTCCAAGTAGTTCGTTTGATAGGTAGGTGATTGTAAAATAACCTTTTTAAATAATTTCAAAATGGCATGATTGACATTTACTCTCTTTGGTTGATAATTCCTGCTTTACTTGCCTGGAAAATATCTAGTTGAAATATTCTTTTCAATGTTTCATCTCTTACTTTTTGTTTTGGTAAAGATGAACTTTCATAAACAAAGACCAAAGAGAGGCCAAAGACACACCGAGACTACACAACCAGTCAACGGCAAGCTATTGAAAATGCGTTTGGATGAGAAACTTTGATGGTATATGAAATTTCAAAATGAAGAAAATTTAAAAGATGGAATAATATATAAAAGCATCTGCAAAGATTAGGATCGATGAATTTTATTGCATAAAATTGAACTAAAACAGTTAAATTTCACTTGCACTAGAGGGTGCTATGTGATGAACCCTCTATTGCAATTGCAATAGGCTAACCGTGGGACCAATATGCCAATAAAAAATATTAAAAAATACAGCAATTAATGCATTATGTTGTTAAGAACATCCGCAATAGTTGTTCAATAGTTCAATGCGATAGAAAAAAATACATCAATTAATATATATTTTTTCAAATATATTCAAAATGTACTAGTCTCTTTTTAAAGATCTCTTTGAGAATATTGCAATGGTACCATAGTGTTATTAAATTTATCACTTTTATTTTATTTGAGTATGTTAAAAAACGTGTAAGTAGATATAACTATTTATCTTAAGCTATTGAATTGTACCATTGCAAGTAAAACTATAGTTCAATTCAATAGATGTAAAAAAAGATCAATTTATTGAACTATTAAACAACCATTGTGGATGCTCTAATGATAAAATTCCATGTTGGCTAATGTACAATGCATGCTAGATTTGAAATATGATGTAAGTACAGCAAAGGTGATGTTGATTATGATGATCTAATGACTTCTTCAACTACTTGGAATGAGCGAAGTTATGAATAGGGGGAGGGAGATAAGGAATTAGAATTTTGGATCAACTACCCAATGATCAATCTAATTCCTAATTTTTCAAGTATCAGATTACGAAGCCTGACGTATAACCTACATATTTTTTTAATTTCAATCGGCCTATGTGTTAGTAGTAAATATAGGAGAAGTCAAGAATATGAATGAGACCGATGGAGAGAAATGTAGAGATATTTCAATGGTTTTTGTAGGTACGGTAAATTTTTTTCTAAACTCCATAAAACCTACCATTTTATAAATTCCTTAAGTTTTTATATTCAACAAAGATTTCTCTATATATACTTTTTTCTTTTGGTAAGATTCTTTATATATATATATTTTAAACCCTCACTAAATACTCCTATAAATTTATGGACTTCTTAAAAATGTATGTTAAATTAGTAGGAAGCACCAACTATTATATTAACTTTTTATTACCAACTAATGTGCTTGGTCTAGTGACACTAGTATTAAGTAGAAGATAAATTAAATATCGACACATAAGTTATAATTTCCAGTATGATCCTAATACCGCGACACATGGTGTCACTAATTCACCCATCTAATTTCTCATATTCATTTAAACAGTGTAGTTAAATCCTTTTTCAAATCCACCAACAACACAGTTCCTAATAATGGTCAAAAGTGAGGTATTAAATTGGTTCAACAGTTACCTACCCTATCCTGACAAAAGAAGCTGTATTAGTTAAATTACTTCACTGTACGGAACAAGCTACCAACTTTTTCTATACACAAAAGCTGTATTAGTTAATAACGTACGTCCATTATTTAGAGTTGGTATAAATAAGCTTCTACATCTAGTTTACCACTTGTGCAGATATTAGAAAGAGGATCGATGGGGCTTCTGGTTAATATTGTGATGAGGCCCTGCCTGGAATTTTGGGGAAGGAAATGGAATTTACTAGACATAGCCACTGCAGTTGTGTTTTTCATTCTGCATTGTCTTTGTGCGATGGCGCCATTTCATTTCACGTGGCCTGCCTTTTGGCTGGCCTGTGCTCTCTATCTTGTGACGGGTTTAGGAGTGACTTTGTCTTTCCATAGAAATCTTGCTCACAAGAGTTTTCGTATGCCGAAATGGCTCGAGTACTTGTTTGCTTACTTCGGGGTTCTCTCACTTCAGGTATGTGAATTTTAACGTGGAGCAAATTTTGCCACTTTTTTTTGGCTTTTTTTTTTTCTGATTTGTATAAGCAGTACATTGATTATTCTAAATACATGAGAAGTACATGTTGGCTATAACTGATGTGCTCCCCACTCTGTACCCGAGTTCAAATCTCTCTTCTTGTAATTTAGATTAGATTAAAGTACATTATCTCTTGTATCAAAAAAAGAAAGAAAAAAAACATAAGAAGTACGGGTTTGTATTTTGCTTGTTTGGTTTTGCAGGGAAGTCCAATAGAATGGGTGAGCTCACACCGATATCATCACCAGTTTACTGATACTGAGAAAGATGTTCATAGCCCTCGTCAAGGATTTTGGTTTAGTCACATGGGTTGGATCCTCGATAGCGGCTCTCGGTTTGGAAAAGTAAAAATACCAAACCCAACTCTCTCTCTTTCTAGAACAAATATATTTGCTTACACTATAATTTTGTTCCAGTTCTAAATGGAAACTTTTGCAGTATGGAGGACTGAAGAACGTTGAAGATTTGAAAAGGCAAGCCTTCTATAGGTTTCTTCATCGTACTTATCTTCTGCATTCAATTGTTCTACTTGGAAGTTTACTCTATGCCGCCGGTGGAGTTCCCTTCTTGGTGTGGGGGATGGTGAGATTTCTTCTTGTCTTCTTTATTTATTTATTTTTAAAGAGTGCTGCTATTTCAACCCACTTATCCTATTTCCTCACTCACCTTATCTTCAAAACTTTAAAGACTAATTTACCCCTTTGTAAACTGACTTCTCTATCCCTTAGCTAATTGTTGACACCTGGACACTCACTTTACTCTAAGTTAACACTGTTAGGTCAAAAAAAATAAAAATAAAAACAAAAACAAAAAATTAGAAGGAAAAAATAAAAAAGCCAGCAAACAACCACCAGACCACCCACCCGACAACACGAACCGACCTCCCCTCCTCACCTCACCACCAGCCACATATTCAACATTCTTCAAAACTTCAATTTCTAATTTGTTTTAAAACAAATTTTGGACTCAACAATGTTAAGTTAGGGTTAAAAAGTTTTAAGTGAATGTCCATGTGTCAATAATTAAAGGGTATTTTAGGAATAATGGTGGGTGGAAAGATAATATTTTGTTTTTTTTAAAATTTAAATGGTGGGTGGAAAAATAAGGTGGGTTGGAAAATAGGATAGGGGGTGGAAATAGAAGCATTCTTTTTAAAAATAAAAGGCCATAAATATTCCAATCATATTAAAGTTTTCTTAGTGGCTTTTACCAAACCGTTGGAATATTTGATAGACGTAAAGACTAAATAGTCATGAACCATATATGAATACAATAGCAAAAGTGTAGGCCTCGGTGTTGTTAGTAGTGGACTGTTGACCCGTATCTCTGAAATTTAACAGAAAATCCTTTTCATATTGCAGGGGGTAAGAATGGTATGCGTTTTCCATAGTACTTTGTTAGTAAATTCAGCCGGCCACATGTGGGGTAAACAAGTGTATCACACTGGTGATACGTCAAGGAACAATTGGTACATTTTGAATAAATATGGAAGTTGGGGTATTATTAAATATTCTTCTTCATGATGAGGGATACTAAATATTTTTTTGCGATTGTACATTTAGGTGGTTGGGTTTGTTAGCACTTGGAGAAGGATGGCACAACAATCACCATGCTTTTGATTACTCAGCTCGACAAGGTTTTGAATGGTGGCAAATTGATTTTACTTGGTATGTAATAAGATTTTTCCAACTACTTGGATTGGCAACAGATGTAAAAACACCAACTGAGTCTCAAAAGCGACGAAAGGCTTTAAAGAGTAAAATGATGGCTACTTCACATTAACTTGAAAGAGTTTGAGAGATAGCTTGGGCTACCAGTATGTTACCTTTTATGTTTGGCTTTAGTATTTTTGGTAATTTTTAGATTTTCTAATACTTTCCAATATTGTATTATTGTAATCGGTTTACGGAGGTTGATGATTCACCTATGGGTGGAACCACACTAAGGGCTACAGTGGGCTGTAGCCCAGTGTGGTTTTTTAAGAAAAAAAATATAAAACTTATATATTTAACTTATTTTCAATATTAGCCCAGTCAGTGGC
This sequence comes from Prunus avium, assembly GCF_002207925.1. The sequence continues at coordinate 106,828 of NW_018922260.1, read as the reverse complement.
AGTTTCTTTGTCATTTTACTTTTATTTATTTTTATATTACTCCATTTACTTAAGTTTACAATGTAAATAAGGAAGTAACCCCCATTTGGATTCAAATAAAAATACTAGAAAATCAAATTCCCATCAAATCAAAATATGAAAAATCGGTTTTAGTGAAAAATACGATTTAGGCTAAAAATGATAGCTATTAGGTTAATATGTACTTCATACTAAAATCCCATAAAATCAAGTTTTCTTATTTGATGTGTGAGGAATAAAAGCCACCAAATAATATATCTTAATTCAATCTAACATATAGAAAGGAAGAAAATTAAAAGTTCAATATGTCATTCAATAACATATATACCTTAAAGCGTAGCCATTGAATGAAAGTGCTATTGCGCTTATCTTGTAGTCACTTTGTTCTCTTTCTAAATTTTGGATAAGTGGTCTTGATGTGGATCATATGTTCCCTACAATTGACACGAACAAATCAAGCATTACGGTCTCTTGTATATAAGATAAACATAAGGAATAATAATATTTAAAATGGCTACAAATGAAAAATTAAACTCATACTTACTCGATATAAGGTAGGACTTCCTCCATATTCTCCAAGACATATAGATGTGCTAGGTTCAACAAGTCCAGATCAACTAAGCTCACTGTGCAACCTGATAAAGTCTTTGAAACTCCCATCTTTTGGCTTGAAGGCACTCCAACTGTACTAACATCAGATAAATGCTCGGTACAAAACTCTACAGCTTCTTCAGCTATATACCACTCAGCAATGCAACCTTCAGGACGAGTACGATTATGAACATACCCCTTTAGCACTTTCATATATCTTTCAAACAGATACATCCATCTAAAATATATTGGCCCACATAGAAGAACTTCTCTGACAAGATGTACTACTAAATTAACCATGATATCAAATAATGAAGAGGGAAAGTACTTCTCAAGCAAACACAAAGTAACTACTATATCTTCTTCCAACTTATCTAGCTTGGAAACATCTACTGTCTTTGCACACATAGCATTTAAGAAGAAGCATAATCGAGTTATTGCATACCTTGCAGGCTTCTCCAAAACAGAACGAATTGCCATAGGGAGCAATTGTTGCATCAAGGTATGACAATCATGAGATTTAAGGCCAAGTCTTGAATCTTTTAAAGATACAAGATTTTTTATATTTGAAGAATAACCTTCAGGGACCTTCATACCATAGAAAGAATTGCAAACCTCTCTCCTCTGCTCTTGACAAATTCCAAGGCCTTGGAGGCAAGCAAGTATGTCTTTCTCCATACTCAGGTTGCAAATCAGTTTTGACCCATGTTCAATAAATCTAACTGAGTAGCAATCCCATCTTTATTTTTTCCAGGGATCTCCAGTAATGTACCAATGATACTATCGCAAACATTCTTTTCAATGTGCATAACATCTAGGGCATGCCTCACAGGGAGGTATTTCCAATACTCGAGATCAAAGAATTTTGATTTCTTCTTCCAACAAACTCTGTGACCATCATTCTCACCAACACTTCCCCCATTTTTTGAGCCCCATATGTAATTAATATCTTCAACCATATGAAGCACTTCTTCTCCTGTTAATGGCTCGGGTGGCGTGCCATATTCAGGTTTCCCATTAAAAGCTGTACGTTGCCTCCTATATGGATGAATGATTGGTAACCATTTTCTATGCCCAATGTAACAAATTTTGTGGCCATTTTTCAACCTGTGACTAGGTGCATCATCGTCGCATATTGGACAAGCTTTATATCCTTTAACGACACAACCAGATACGTCATAGGCAGGAAAAGCATTAATTGTCCACAGTAATACACCTTTGAGTGTAAAGTATTCTCCTATGTGTGCATCATACACTCCTCTAATCCCATCCCACAGAGATTTTAAATAATCAATCAAGTAGACTTCTATATCATTTCCGGGTTGTTTAGGACCAAAAATCAATAAGGTCAACATCATGAACTTTCGCTTCATGCATAGCCATGGTGGGAGATTATATGTAACTAAGATAATTGGCCAACAACTCTATCTGCTACTTAAAAAACTGTGGGGATTGAATCCATCAGATGAGAGAGCCAATCTCAAGTTTCTCGGCTCTTTACCAAACTCGGGCCATTTATCATCAACAAGTTCCAAGACGGTGAATTCGTTGGATGAGACATATGACCGTCAACTGATTTTCTTGCTGCATGCCAAGTCAAACTCTTAGATGTCTTATGTGATTGAAACATCCTTTTAAACCTTGGAATTGGAGGAAAATACCACACCACCTTTGCTGGCACACCCTCTTTCAAGAACTGATCTTTGCTTTCCTTCCACCTTAAGGTACCACAAGTAGGACAATTAGTTGAATCTTCATACTCCTTCCTATACAAAATGCAGTTATTGGGACATGCGTGGATTTTCTCATAACTCATCCCTAAAGTAGACAAAGTCTTTTTTGCCTCGTACAAAGAGGAAGGTAGTGTATTTCCTTCTGGAAGCAAATATCCTTGAAGTATCAATAATTCTGTAAAACAAACATCACTCATCCCATGTTTTGCTTTCAAATTATATAACTTCACCAAAGCCGACAACTTCGTGTACTTACTGCAACCAGGGTACAAGGGTTGATCTCCATCCCCAATCACATTGGCAAACTCATAAGGATCAGATCCAATATCGCCTAAATCATTATCATTCATCCCTAATTCTTCAGAAACAAAAGTGAACCTACTTTGCTCATCTTCTTCCACATTTCTACTAGCATTAGTAGTCCATTCCCAAGGTTCTCCATGCCATGTCCATATCTTATAGCTTTGGTCAATTCCATTAAAGTATAAGTGTTCCCTTATAATTCCAACCCCAAACAATCGAATATTCCCACATTTAACAAATGGACAATGAATATGAGTTGTATTTCCAAGATTTTCTACAGTAAAATTCAAAAATCCTTCCATCCCTAACTCATATGCCTTCGATCTTTTATCCGCATGCATCCATGACTTATCCATCTCACACACTATAAAATCATATATATAATAAAGTGAAAAGACCAGCAATGAAACACTACTATATTCAAATAGCAGAGAAAAAATTGAAAATAAAAAATAACACAAGAATCAGACGACGGTTTTTACAAAATAATCGTCGTGAAATAGAAATTCAGACGACGACATATCTAGTTACCGTTGTCTTTAAGCTACCCAAACCCAGAAATTTGCATTGCTTTTTGAAGAACACAGTTCTAGGTTCTGGTAGCCAAAGACGACGGTTAATGGAGAAACATTCGTCTTTAGGTTACCAAATGCAAACTAAAAATCAGACGACGGGAGTAAATGAACAACCGACGTATAATAAAAATTTAGACGACGGTTTGATCCATCAACCGTCGTCGGGGTTTATAAAAAACCCAAGTCTAAATCTCCCATCCCCATTCCTTTTCCAAGATCCCATGTCCAAACAAACATAAAAGAACCCAAACAGAGAGTAATTATTACAAGAATGCAAACACCAAAACATAAAAGAACCCAAATGGAGCTCCTAATTGAGAACTCATAGCTACCAAAACATATATTAAGAAACCAAAGCTACCAAAACTAACGAAAACATTTACAGATTTAAGAAGCCGTGCAATATCATTAAATAAAGAGATTAGGGTTTGTACTTACATGGATATTGAGAGAGAGCTGAGAGAATATAACAAATGCTTGAGAGAGAGCTCGGAGAATATACCCAATGCTTTGAGAGAGCTAAAACTTTAAGACAAAATTATGTTGAAGAGAGAGAACGAAATATTTTAGGGTTAAAGGGAAATTCTGAAAATTTTAGATCGTTTCAAAGCACCGCGTTTTTCAAAGACAACGGTAAATACATAGATATCGACGTTTAATTTCAACTTATGACGACGATTTACGTACATAACCGATGTTGTAAACTGAAACTACGTCTTCATATAAAGGAAACGTTGTAGTAAATTATTTTTACGTCGCCTTTTAAGAAACCGACATCTTAAATATTTAATAATAAGATGGGTTTGGGTTTCCTGGGATTCGAACTTGCGTAATTAACGAAAAACAGAGAGAGAAAACCGGCGTCGTTTCAATAAACTCTAAACCCTAAATTTTACAATAATTATAAAAAAAATACACAAGTATGAGAAAAATGAACCGAAAATTGCTACGGACTCCTTACAACAATGCCTTCTATAATAGTGGGCTAAAATCTAGATTTCATAATTTTGAATTTATGGCACCAAGGGTTATGTTAAGAAAAGTATATGGACTATCGTGCTTTGTCTCTAATTGTTTTTTACTTTTGTTATCACTTGAATTTTGAAAACTAAAATTAAAATTTTCAGGCCTTTACGGGCAAGATATTGTCTCAATGAGTGCATAAAATTTGTCGGTTTATTTTTCGGATTTTTTTAAATATTATATTATGAATATTAGTAATTAAATACAATAAAAAAATATTTGTAAAATTATATTTTTTAGAGCTTTAGGGGAGAGACAATATTTCAATGAGTGCATGGTAGTTGTCAGTTTATTTTTTGGAAATAGTTTTGAATTTATTATGAATACTAGGAATTAAATAAAATATAAAAGTCATATTAAAATGAAATGACAACGACATAACCGACGTTGGATCCCTTTTCAATGACGTTAACCAACACAAAACGTCGTCCTAGATCATTTTAGACGTCGAAAAGGACACAAAACGATGTTATTATGTTACCACGTCATCTTGTTTTGAATCACCGACGTGAGTTATTATGTTACAACGTCATCTTGTTTTGTATAACAGACGTGGATTGTATTTACAACGTGTTTTCTAAAGTAGTTACCGCCGTTGTTTATATATACAACGTCAAATTTTGAAAGCTAACCGCTATTGTATGTCTTTAAGACGTCGATGTTTTTGTACTAATGGACATAGTATATCGGTACACATATATAATAAAGTGGATTTTCTCATAACTCATATCCGTACATAAACCGCCGTGTTTTTCATTTTACATGGCGTTTTTACGAATTGATGTGGATGTTTTATTTCCCGCTATAGAAAGACGGCGATTGTTTATACATGTGGGGCGTGTAAATGTGAATGAGATGCGGTTTTTGGAAAGTAGATTTATTTTTCATGATTTACTCTCGTTTTAATTCATTTTAAGACATAAATATCCTAAACAAAAAAAAGTTCAAAAAAAATTTTAATTTTTTTTTTATGATTGCTCAATTGATGAAAAAAATTTATTTACATTGTTATTAAATTAAATATACCTAAACATTGTTATAATAAATTACATCACTTATCATTTCGGTAATTGTTTGTTTACGAATTCTTCCCATTTCAGCCTGACTTCGTCCATATCTTATTGTGTATACTCTACTTGTTCTTTTTTCTTTTCAAACTGCAAAATAAACGAAAAACCCGACGTGTTAGAAGGATAAAACCAACGGTTTTTAAAGAAAAAGTCATTGTAGTAAAATAAAGAAATTATATCTTAAATTTTGCCTTTTACCTTCTTCTCAAATGCTAGGGCTAGATCATGAATTATATCTCTCATGAAACACATCACGTAATAGCCACACTCTACACTTGTTAGTTGTTGAGGAGTGCCTTGTAGATTTTTCCATATGGCTCCTGCTTTCCGTGAGTGTTTGCCTACATGAGAGTTATATGCTCTGATTGAACTGATTCAAGAAAACAAAAAGTGTTAATGACAAAACGAAAAATCTAAATCAAAAACATTAATTGTCGTGGTAAATCAGTGAAGACGATAGAGTTTTAAAAAGCGTGACGTAGTAGTTTATTTCATACGGCGATATGAAACTACCGTCGTTATGTAACATTCTAACGTCAGTAATGAAGGAAAAACATCGTATAACCAAAAGTTGTTTGTAAATGAAAGTTGAACAGAAAAAATTAAAACGTTCTTAAATGAAAAACACAAACGACGTGGTATTTCAATAAAGACGACGGTTTAGAGAAAATACTGACGTAGTAAATTTTTCAAACGTTAGTAATAAATTACCGCCGTTGTATTTTCATTATAACGTCAGTATTAAAAAAAACAATCGTATAATTCAAATGCCCATATAAAAAAAAAATCTTAGATTGGAATAAATCAACTTACGTATTCACTATATTTTTCATGTCATCGTCAACAGAGCGGTTTGGCAGTGAATTCATATAATAGGCAGTCTCCTTAGCTGGTCTCACAATTATCAACACCCAATGACCCTTACAAATAATGATCCATATAGGTTAAATAGTACAAAGAAAAATGTTACAAGGAAAATACTTTAAATAGTTAAGGGGACTAACCCTGGATTATAAGGGACCAAGAAAAATTGATCCCTATTTGCTTTGTTTAGGAGGTATGACAGTTGTTTTGTTCGGTGAGATAGAGATCCAGATTGGGAGTTGACTTGTCCAGGGTCAACAAGCCCAACAAGGTTTACCATAATTGCCATTTTTAAATAGTCAAATAGGTACCTAAATATATGAAATTCAATTAAATGAGATTTTAATTTAAAAGAAAGATAAATGTAAAACAAAATATAGGATTTCTAGAACTACCTCATGTACACTGCAATCACTGTGGCTCCAATCTTAACCATGGAACCAAACTGCAAAATATCTTCACACAAGAGGAAGGTATCATGCTCAGTGCCAAACACTTCCTCTGGAATGTGAACACTAACAGTCTCGTTAGCAGTATGCAACTTGGTCTGGACAAATTGGCATAGGGCTAACAGAGGAGGTGGCATGTCTAGCTTTGAGAGATCCTGTCACAAGAAATAAATAAAGAAATACACATTAGTTTGTATATCAAGTAAAATACGAGACTCTAACTAAACCAACCAAACCGACATGGTATATAATATAAACGACGGTTTCTAGAACATACTAACAGAGTAAAGGTTATAGACGACGGTAAAGACATAACCGTCGTTGTGTAAATGTTCTAACGTCGCTACACTATAGAAAGGTCTTCTAATTAAAATGCGGTGAATGCTTTAATGAAATAGACGACGGTTTATAAAAGAATGAGACGACGGAAAAAAAAGGACCGTCGTTATTTTCAAGGCATAATATAATGCAAAACAAGTAAAAGTGTCGTGGTATTTCACTCACAACGACGGTTCTTGGAAGAAACAAACGTATTATGGTTTTCAGACGTCGGTACATATATAACGTCTTTTGTTTTGCAATTGTAACGTCGGATATTTAAAAGAGTGACGTCTATTTAAAATTTAAAAAGTAGAAAAAGAAAATATTAGAGATTTTACCGTTTCATCATGCTGTTTTTCAGCAGTATCAGCATCAAGCTTTGGATCTTCTTCCCCCAAAACTAGGGGTCTGGCATTAGTGGCTCTAGAGCAGCTTGCCTTGTCAGACATTGGATTTTTGGGGCTTTGTTCTTGAAGCTGTACAGGAATTGGGGTAATTGGTGTTTTCAGCATGTTGGGATCAAAATTAGGAATTAGTTGACGGAATTGTGCCAACATAATTTCCCTCTCTGCTCTGACAGCTTCCAAAACATTTTCCCTTGACCTAGCCTCAACTCTCAATGTCTCTTCTCTGACTGCCTCCATAAGACTTTCCTTCAATTTGTCAGGAAATTTTACTCTCTTCTGTCTCGGCAAATTGAAGAATTGAGTTGGGGAAACGCCAGCTCCAACTCCTCTGACTCTCCCACCATGCTCGGGGGTTCCCAAAGCCAGAGTCAAAATATCATTGCTCCCGGATACAGTCAGAGTGCCCTCGGAGACTTATTTTTGCAAATCATCCTAAGAGAGAGAGAGAGAGAGAGAGAGAGAGAGAGAGAGAGAGAGAATGTTAGACATTGAACAGATGGTAAAACATATAAATCAACCGACGTAAGAATAAAGTTACAATGATGGTTTTAAAAAAAAAAAAACAGACGTAGTATTGATTTCACATGTCGGTATTACAATACCGTCGTTGTGTAACAATCCCAACATCGGTAGAAAAAACTCGTCGTATATTCAAAAGCAATAAACAGATAAATAGAAATAAATCAAAAACCTGTACCGTCGTAGTATTTTAATTAAGATGACAGACTTTTTAAACAACCGACGTAGTACATAATTTCAAACGGCGGTAGTAACATACTGTCGTTGTATATCAATTCTAACGTCTATATGAGATAAAACCATCGTAAATTTTAATGCAGAGGTGAAAAAACTTAACAAAAATATGCATTCTTTTCCAGAAATTGTGCACCACAAATTTCAGAGAAATAGATAGAGAGAGGGAGAGTGTGTGCGTGAGTAAATGAAGGTAGTTCAAAAACTTTAAAAAAAGACGGCCGTCTCAGGAATATAAGCCGTCCTAGTAATTCAATCTAGACATCTAATTCATACAAAAACCGACGTGCTATTATCTTTTAAACGACGTTAAATAGAGACCGTCGTGGTGTTAAAGTTATAACGACAGTTATTTAAACATGCGACGTCTATACGAAAAATAAACACTCTGTTTTTCAAATTTAGAACAGAGTTAGTGAGACTTACGATTAATTTTGCCTTCTATGCAACCTTTGGATCAGGGAAGTTTCCCTTTTTATCTTCTCTTGCCTTCTTCCATAGCAAAGATTGATCGATTTCTTCACCGGGCATGGTTTCTTCCAATTGGTCCTCCAAACAAACATACCCTTTTCTAGACAACCTATGGTTGTACTCCAATTTTTCCCTTCTCTGTTTCTGCATAGAATGCACAGCCTCAAAATCTGGGGATAACCTTGAAGCTACAAAGGCATCCCATTGCGATTTCTCTATGAACTTATAAAGCTCAGGGGGTTCTTTCAACTTCTCCTTGTCATTTGCGAATGGAAGGATATACTGCCTAGTTAAGTTATACTTGAAATCCTTCCATTTTTTGGCGGCAGACGACAGGACCATCTTCTTGCACCCTTCCCCAATAATAAAGGCCATTTGAACAGCTTCCCAAATCTGCTCCTTCAGGTCCTTGGGCAATTGGGTCCATTTCTTGTCCACAAGAGGGACCCTGGTGCGTGCCAAAACACCAATGTAAGACTGCATCTCAAGAGCAGCCTTACCATGTGGTCTGCCCCTTTTATTGAACTCAACCACATGCTTAATCTTCTGAATTTTCTTCTTCACAACACGGCTCATTGTGTTGATAGCACGAGTCAATTTGGGCTCCTCAACAAATATGGCTGAGCTGGGGTCTTTATCAGAGGTTGAAGAAAATCTCATCCTCTTCGCGGGTGTGCTTTGAACTGATTTGGCTTCATCCATTGGAGCCTTTGAAACTGCCTTTTGACACTTGAGCCTCGTTGCTTTGAAATTTCGAAACCATTTTTAATTAACCTGCAAGAGAAACAATGACGGTTAATTAAACAGATCGACGTAAAATTAAATAAAAGACGTCGAGAAAAGACAACCGTGATATTGAATTTAGGATGACGGTTGTCAAACAACACTGACGTCGTACAAACAATACCACGACGTTAACAAGAAAACAATGATGTCTTGTTAACATTTCTCACCAAACATGGTATGACAATAGGACGATGGTTTTATGTCGTTCATGTCGTATTAATTGTTACACCACATCGGTTATTAAGTCTAAAAACCAACGTGGATTACACATTAACACGTCCAAAACAAAAGACAACCGTCGTCTTACTGAGAGGTGATACAGGAAAAAGGTGGAGTTCTTTCTCCCAAGAGACGACGGTTTTATCTTGTTTCCGACGTATTAATGGTCACACCATGATGGTTATTAACCATCGTCGTGCAGTTGCATTTGGTCGGATTTAACTACCGTCATGGTGTGTCGATTCTAACGTCGCAAACAAGACAGAACTGTCGTCTTTAGGAGTCGTGAGGGTAACGAACCAATGAATTTTATCAAACCAGTGAAAGATTTCGTCATTTTGATGGAGTCTTGTTTCCTGACTCGTTCTTTCAAAACCCACTTCAAATGAAATTGAAAAAAATGAAAAGAGATTGAGAAAAAACCTTTGGCGTGCAAAGAAGGTTTCCTTCCGATGTTAACTTTGGTGATTGGCAGATGAAGATGATGATGATGACGAGATTCAGACGATGATGCTTACGAAGCTGCTTTTGGGAACTGAGAGGGAAACTGAGATATTTTATCGGTGAGAGAGAACGTAGAACTTTAGGTCAGGTGACGAAATAGTTTATATATTTTGCCAGAGTTCAATAACACGACGGTTTTATTAAAATCCGCCCTAGTATGTAGTTATAACGACGCAAAACTAGTAGGAATCGATGTGGTTAGTAATAAAGCCAAAAGAATTTTGGAATTCCGAAACCGACGTGGTTATTTAAATTTTACACGACAGAAGTTTACTTTTAATGACCTGATATTATATGTTATGACGGCACTTCTTTATCTAAACCGTCGTTATATACTTACATTCAACGACCCTTAGTAAAATAAAACCGACGTGGTTATTCAAATTCAACGTTACCTTGTTTTAGTAGATCGTCGTGGTTAATTAAAAGTCAACGACTTCTTTGGTATTCCGAAAATGACGTGGTTCTCTGGGCAATACATGACAAAAGTTTACTATGGAAGAAGTGGTATTTCATGTTTTCACGTCGTCATTTTATCCATAACCGACGTTTTTGGTCTTAAAGGTCGTTGCCTTAATTTACGAAAATATCGTGGTTGTTTGTATTTATACGACCCCAATTGTGATGACGGTTTTCCATATAAACTGTCGTGATTTTTCTTATAAGAAATAAAATTAAGAGATAAGTTGTAGTGTTCTCAGTCCTGTATGTTTGATGATTTTCCTTTTGCAAAACCCATGCAGTCTATTCAGAAATGCAGAAATGCAAAGGTCAGAAGATATTAAGAAAGATATTATCTAAGTGTTGGAGCGTAGGCTAACAAAATATAAATAAATAAAAATTAATCTTAAAAAGCAATAAAAATTAAGACGGCGGTTCACAGAGAAGGCTGACGTATAAATCGAATAAATACGACGGTAATCGGAACTTCAAAACGTGGTAAATAAATATTATACGTCGCTAATTTAACAAATTACGACGTGGTAATCTTATTTTAACGTCCCTATAAATAAAAACCGACTTCGTTATTGAATAAATAACAGCCGTAGTTTTGTAAAATTAGACGGCGGTATTTATATAAGGACAAAGTTGCCGTCTTTATCAAATTAATTTTTTCTTGGAAGTGGGTTTTGCTGCTGCTTTCTCGAAAGGGGTATTTGAGCTTGTGATTCAAATTACTTATGTAAGTGGGCAAAGTTGGAGTTTTGTTTTTCTAGAGTTTTGTTCCCCCTTTGACAAAGAAATAAAAGAGAAGTGTTCAAGACAAGAAAAGCTTAGTGCAAGAAAGGAGAAGGCAAGAAAGAAAAGGGAGAAGGTAGCACATAGATTTTGGTTCGCATACATGTTTCTGTTTGATGATCTTGTGTGGTTTTATTATTGTTTATTTTTTGCTGCTGAGAAAATGTCAGAAAAATATGAGATAAGTGGTAGTGTTCTCAGTACTGTATGTTTCGTGTCATGGTACATTGATTTAACACGGCGTTGTTTTGTAATATACCGACGTGGATTCCATTATATTATACGGCAGATTTTTTGTTGTACCATCGTCTTTACTTTCTACGTCGATGGCTTCATACCTGCTGTCGTTGTTTTTGGTCAGACTTTAACTCTGAAAAAAACCTTTTTAATAAGATGACGCTTTTTTATTTGGGTGCATCGTTTTAAAAAAATATTCAAGCGGGCCTCCATTTTTTAGTTCTTTAAGTCACTTATCCACGACGGTTTTCTATTACTGTCGTCTTTTTAAACCCAATGATGGTATTTTGTTCTACCGTCGTCTTTTTCTAGTCGTCTTTTTCACTTTTTGTAGTAGTGAGCGCGCAACGCACACAGGCAGCAGCAGCAGCACACAACACATGTTGGTAGTTTTGCGGGCAGTTGTGTGGGCAATTACTGGCAGATCAAGTGGGCAGTTGCTGGCAAATTGTGTGGCCAGTTACATAGGCAATTGTGGGGAGAAATTCCAGTAGATGTGCAGCGAGATTTAAGGGCATGTCTGGGCGGTTATGCATGGTAGTGGGCGGAGTGGCATGCATGGGATGCATCATGTGGCGAAGGCAATAGTAGTGGAAGGAGTGGGCGGTTACCTTGCACCTTTGTTAGCTACAACATGGGATGATGGCATTTCATGGCCTTGACATTGACACATGGCACCACGAGCAAAAAGGAAGCCTTAAGAATAGGAGTTCATGGGTTTCTTAGTGGGATAAATGACATGGCGGTTTTTAGGAGGAAAACTACCTATGCCATGGTGGCTGCGTTCATGACTGATACATCACCTAAGCAGTTGGGGTTGTCAACTGTAATGGGTCTATAAATAGGCCTGAGTGTATGCATTGTAGATATGACGAGGAAGTAAGACAGCAGAGTGCATGTCCTGATCTATTAAGTGTCTAGGCAAAGTGTATCCTTGTCTTGTGCAACGAAAGGTTGGGGGTGTTGCCCTGTAAATTGTACTGTGTCTATTATCTGTGTGTGAGTGTGCAAGTGGCTGAGACTGTGCTTGGTGCATAGTGCGATGTAACACTAACCATGGGACCAATATTCCAATAAAAAATATAAAAAAATATAGCAATTAATGCATTATGTTGTTAAGAACATCTGCCATGGTTGTTCAATAGTTCAATGTAATAGAAAAAATACATCAATTAATATATATTTTTCAAATATATTCAAAACTGGTCTCTTTTTAAAGATCTCTTTAAGAATATTGCAATGGTACCGTTTTTAGTGTTATTAAATTTATCGCTTTTATTTTATTTGAGTATGTAAAAAAAACGTGTAAGTAGATATAACTATTTATCTTAAGCTATTGGATTGTAACATTGCAAGTAAAACTGCAGTTCAATAGATGTCAAAAAAGATCAATTTATTGAACTATTAAACTATTAAACAACCATTGTGGATGGTCTAATGATAAAATTCCATGTTGGCTAATGTACTAAGCATGCTAGATTTGACATATGATGTAAGTACAACAAAGGTGATGTTGATTATGATGATCTAATGACTTCTTCAACTACTTGGAATGAGCGAAGTTCTGAATAGGGGGAGATAAGGAATTAGAATTTTGGATCAACTACCCCATGATCAATATAATTCCTAATTTTTTCAAGTATCAGCTTTACGAAGCCTGATGTATAACCTACATATTTTTTTAATTTCAATCAGCCTATGTGTTAGTAAATGTAGGAGAAGTCAAGAATATGAATGAGATCGATGGAAAGAAATGTAGAGATATTTCAATGGTTTTTGTAGGTACGGTAAAAAGTTTTCTAAACTCCATAAAACCTACCATTTAACCTACCATTATATAAATTCCTTAAGTTTTTATATTCAACAAAGATTTCTCTATATATACTTTTTTCGTTTGGTAAGATTCTTTATATATATATATATATTAAACCCTCACTAAATACTCCTAGAAATTTATGGACTTCTTAAAAATGTATGTTAAATTTGTAGGAAGGGAGAGAAGGGAGAGAAGCTCTAGGGAGATGGAGATGTTTGAGACCTCCCCCCCTTGGGGTGTGTTTGTAAGCTTTGGAGGAACGCAGGAAAAATCAGAAATACGTAGGAAGCTGCAGTGGCTGGGGTTCGTCTATAAAAGGAAACGAGGTTAGAAAAAAAATCACAACCACACAGAAGAGAGAAAAGAAAGAAGAAAATAAAAAAGAAAAAGAAACGAGAGAAAAAAGAAATAAAAAACAAGAAGAAGAAAGAAAATAGAAAGTAGAAAAATGTCGCCTTCCTTCCCATTTTCACTATATCTCAACCTAGCTCCGCCAACACAAACATGTGGACAAGGAGATACACCTGTGTGGATGCCCTACTTTGCATCCTCACGAGGACTAGTTACCGTAAACGACTCTTTACTCCTTGACAATGATGTTGCCATTGGAGTTGCGAGGAGTTTGGTGACTCCCAAGGATGTGCGCATGTTGGGGACTAGGGATGATAATCGGGTGGTGAGTGATGCCATGACATTGAGCATGCAAAGTGCGGCATCTGCCACAAGTGTGGGGCATCGCCTCATTGTGAAATCTCATGAGGTGCAGGTAGCTCAATTGGTAGCAGAGGGGAGTTTGGTTGAAGATTGTTAGCATGTTATAAGGAGTTTAAATTGGGAAAGGGCAAAGATGGCAGACGAAACGCAACACTAGCTGGAATTATTGTAGCAAAAGAATGAAAAGCTATCAAAGATGGTAGATTTTTACTCTAACGACATGCAAAAGCAGCTGGAGGCCTTAGAGCGATCGGGTAAAATAAATTACATGACAATGAAAAATAAATTACAACTAAGAAAAACATAAAGGAAAATTTAGCAAAAGGGTTTTGTTACAACAATTCAGAACTTAAAAGAAAAACTAAGAGAATTTGAGGGAGAGTAGGGAGAGGAGCTCCAGAGAGATGTTTGGGACCTATCCCCCTTGGGGTGTGTTTGTAAGCTTAGAGAACCTCACTATTTATAGGCCTAAGGGAAGTAAAAATCTGATTTGAATATTGCCTTTACCTACAATACCTACTTCACCAACTTTACCTTACTTCCCCACCAAAAACAATTAGCTCATGCGTAGGTAATGCATGACAATGCACTGCAGTCTGCTTGTAGGCTGGTTTTGTGCTTGTTCCTCCATTCCTAAAATTATGGAACAACATGGATCTTGAAGCTCTTTGTCTCCATTAAATGAGTCCTAAAGCTTAATACACTGAAACAAAAACTAAAGAGATTAAAAGAACAAGTTTAACTCAAAAATATAACTAAATCATAAGATATAAGGGTACAAAACAATTATGCACTGATCGTAGACCACACTACCAAATGAGTCCTAAAGAGCAAGAAAAATTGTGTCGTCAAGTGGAGGAGTTGCTAGAGAAGGGTAATATTAGGGATAGTCTTAGCCCTTGTGTCGTTCCTGTTACGTTTTCCTATTTAGATCGGTGCATTAGATACTAAGTTATATCAGGTTTTGACCTTGAGGCCCAAAACCTTGTGGAATAAGTTATACCTTGTGGCCCAAAACCTTGTGGAATAAGAAAAGGTTTTGAAGCCGATTAAGGGGTCCTATTTATTTCCTTTTGCGTGAACCGATTTGGTGGGCTTGGAAGATTAGTCAAGTCGGCCCTCGGTGATGAGTAGAGACAACTTGACTTAGCCCTTTATAAGCTTAAGGCCCAGTTCTCATCATACACGTTCTCTAACCCTATTCTCATCATAAAGAGAGAACTAAAACAGATTCTGAGAGAGAGCAGAAGTCTTGAGCCGTTCCTGTTTTGCTAAGATTGTTGCTGTTGTGATTGAATGAGTTCAGAGATCGTGTACTCAAGGAAGATGGCTCTAGGTATGTGTTTATGTATTTCAGATTGCGTGAAAGATCTTGAACATGTATATAAAGAAATCTAACAGTTGGTATTAGAGCACATGGATATTCGCACACACTAAAATCGATTTTCAAGCATGTCTGTTACGATTTCTTATCTGTTTATGCCATGATGAGGTTTTGGTTATGTTTAAAATTTGAAGATAGATTAAACATGTTTTCTAAAATATCAAGAATATTAAAGAATCTGGAAAAGCATGTTTTAATTTGATTTTTTTGTATCTTCAAAACTTGAAACACGTTTTGACCTACTAAATAACCTTAAAACCCTAAAAATGCCCATATCTCACAGCAAAGCAAGTAAAGCTGTGAGTTTTGTTAATTAGGTCATTCCCTATTAAGAAAGGTATTTTGCGTAAAAAACGGACACCGAAAACCCCTAAAACACTATTCACGACAGAAATTACTATTCACTGCAATTAAGGGTTTTCTTTCTTGAATTGTGTTTGTTTGGTTATATTTTGAGCTAGAGAGGTGTTTGTCTTTGTTATGAGAATCAACAAACTTTTCATAACAAAACCAAATCTAAATACTTAAACCCTAAAGAAATAACCAAAAAATTGCATCATACCTAAATTACTTGATATGTTTCTTCAACAAATAGAATTTATCCTGTAATTTGTTTGTGATGGCACAAGATAACATGTAATTTGTGTAAGTTATAAGTAATCTCTTGCCACAAAGGTGTGATACTTAATTTAGGAAGCTTGCATATGTTATTTGTTAGTTTTGTGAATAAAGTTAAACGGAAAAACTGTTTTCTCTTAACAAATTGAGAATCAGTTTCTTGGAAATTATTTATGCTTTTCTTTTGCAAATCTTTACATCTTTGAACACTCCTTCAATCAATTTCTTGCAAATTGAAACACTCACTAATCAATTGTGATCTCACTCAAGTTATTTGTTCGTTTTATGTATCTTGTGGAACAACTCCAAAAGTTTGAGAAAAAGGAGAAGTATTTGGCTTTTAATAGGTGTCACTCGTGTCAACTTGTCATGAATGGCAATCTAGTAAAGAATATAGTGGAGCTAATTAAAAAAGCAGAACAAAGATGAGCTGGAGCGAAAAAGGGTTAAGGCACAGCGACATTGTCGACTTTATGGAGGACCCATAATGATATACACGGCTACGAAGAACAATCTCGGAAATCTTAGGATCGCTGTAAAGCTCAGTGTATGAACTTATGGGAGAGGACGAAACATCAATAAGCTACGCCCCAACTTGAATCACCTGTTGAGATTTTCGATACCACCACTAATAGGAAGATAGTGGTACTTGACCCGTTCCCTACTAGGGAGAACAACACTTTCATGGCATCACGTTGTGACAAGGAGGATTAGATAGCTACCTGTTGTTTTCATTAAATATTATTGGAGTAGTTGATTTTAAGTTGGATTCAGGATTTATTTTAGAGTTGGATAATGTAGTTTCAGTACCCTAAATAAAGAGAAATTTATTTTCTGTTTCAAGATTATTAAGACTATATCTCATAATTCAAAGACAATAAAGATGGATTATATCATCTCAATTACAATAAAGATGGTGAAGTTTTAATAGCTGAATCGTGTGAGAAAAAGATTTGAAGTGAAGGAACATCCACTAGGTTATGGCATGGATGTTTAGGGCACATTTCAAAGGAAAGAATGAAAATTCTTGTTAAAGAACAAGTCTTGCCACCACTGCTTTTTGGTGATTATGAAATTTGTATTGAATGTGTTAAAGGACAACTCACTAAGGCTAAAAGGAAAGGTGCAACTTGGAGTAGTGATCTTTTAGAAATCATCCATACAAACATTTGTGGACCATTCCCTCATCAAACAATTGATGGAAATCGCTATTTCATCATCTTTATAGATGACCATTCTCGTTTTGGTTATCTATATCTCATAGCAGAAAAGTCTCAAGCTTTTGAAATGTTGAAAAACTTTCAAATTGAAGTAGAAAGACAACTTGAAAAAAAGATCAATATTGTGAGGTCAGACATAGGGGGTGAATATGATGGATATTTGATGAAGGAGGAAGACGTGCTAGACATTTTTACTAAATATCTACAAGAAAATGGAATAGCTGCTTAGTACACAATGTCAGGAATTCCACAACAGAATGGTGTGGCTGAGAGAAGAAATCGAACTTTGAAGGACATGGTTCTTAGCAAGATTTCCAAAACTGATTTGCCTACGCTTTTTGAGAGAGGCGATCAAAACAACAAACTATAGAGTGCCTAGTAACTCCGTACCTCAGACATTTTTTTCGAAATTTGGACTTCCCGAAAGCCTAACCTGCGGCACCTTCATGTATGGGGTTGCAAAGCTGAAGTTAGAGCCTATAACCCTCAAGAGAAGAAGCTTGATCCTAAAATGATTTGCTGTCATTTTATTGGTTATCCTGCAAGGGCAAAGGGTTCTAGATTTTACTATCCAAATTTTGGTATCCAAATTGTTGAGACTGGTTGTGCAAAGTTTGTAGAGTATGAGGAGAATGCTATTGGGAATGAAGATTTTATTTTTGAAGAAAAAGGAGATATAGCTGTGATCGAGAATGATGGACAACATGTTACACCCTTGATTCCTTTAAGTGAAACTGTATTGGAACCTCCTCAGTTTGAAGAACTAGTTCATCAACAAGAACAAGCTGTGGAGAATTCTGAGCTAGATAATCCACAAGAATCAATGCAACTAAGGAGATCTGACAGACCAAGAAGATCCACAGCAAATTCAGATTACGTATACTTACAAGAAGCAGATTTTGACATTGGAGAGAAGGTCCAACAAGTTTTAAAGAAGCTATGGAGAGTGAAAATGTAGACAAATGGAGGGAAGCATTGTTGAATGAACTCGAAAGTATGATGAATAATCAAGTATGGGAATTAGTTGAACCTCAAATGAGCTAGAAACTGATAGGCCCAAAATGGGTATTTAAAACAAAGAAGGATAAGGATGGAAGAATCGAAATATTTAAGGCTAGAGTGGTAGCCAATGGATTCACCCAAAGGGGGGAATTGACTACACTTGGACGTTTTCTCCAGTTTCCACCAAAGATTCTTTCCGCATCATTATGGTTTTGGTGGCGTATTATGACCTACTTTTACATCAAATGGATGTAAAAACTGCTTTCCTGAATGGAGAACTTGAAGAAGAAAATTTTATGAGGCAACCTGAAGAGTTTGCAAAGGAGGGAAAACAGCATATGGTTTGCAAACTTGACAAGGCAATTTATGGACTAAAGCAAGCAAGCAAGAGGTGGTATTTCAAATGCCATCAAACTGTTTCATGTTATGGTTTTGAAGAGAACATAGACGATCAGTGCATTTATCTAAAGAAGTGTGGGAGCCGATTTATTTTTCTGGTGTTGTATGTCGACGATATACTTTTGGCTACAAATGACCACAATTTACTGAAGGACACTAAAGAGATACTTTCAAACAATTTTGAGATGAAGGATTTGGGAGAAGCTGCTTTTGTGTTAGGCATTAAAATTCAGAGAGACTAAGCTCGAGGCCTCCTAGGCTTGTCACAGAAAACATACATTGAAAGGATACTCAAGCGTTTTGACATGAGTATGTGTTTTGGACAGAAAGTTCCGTTAGCTAAAGGAGATTTAAAGAATGAGCATTGCCCCAAGAATAAAGAAGAAGAAGATGAGATGAGGAACAAGTCGTATGCTTCTCTAGTTGGAAGCATTATGTACGCACAAGTGTGTACAAGGCCAAACCTAGCCTTGTGCATTAGCAAGATGGGGAGATTTCAGTCAAATTCAGGAATGCAACATTGGATAGCTGGAAAGAAGATTCTAAGGTACCTACAGAGAACAAAGGCTTATATGTTGATTTATAGATGCACAGAGAATTTAGAGCTTGTTGGTTATGCTCATGCGAATCTTGGAAAAGCAGAGGATGATTACATCTCTACTTCAAGTTTTCTTTTCAAGATGGCAGGAGCAACTATTGCTTGGAAGAGTGCTAAACAATCTGGTGTTTCGACATGTTTTCAGAATACATAGCTTGCTATGAAGCCACTTCTCATGCAGTATGGCTAAGGAATTTTATTAAAGACATTAAGGTGGTGGAATCGATTTCTAGACCAATACAGATATATAATGACAACACTGCGGCTATTTTTCCCTGCATGAACAACAAGATGTCATCTGGACTTTAGCATATTGATAGAAAATATTTAATAGGGAGGGAGAAGGTAGCAGAAAAACTAGTCAAGTTTTTATTATATCAGAATTGAAGAAATGATTACAGATCCATTCACAAAGTTTTGCCTTCAGAAGTTTTTCTGAGACATCACTACTACAAAAATCGCAATAGACAACGATAATCCACCGTCATGTATCCGATTTTTCAACCGTCGTGAAATCGACCAACATTTTTTTATGCATAAAACCACGACGGTAAATCCCCGTCGTCTATTATTTTTAAAGACGACGCTTTTACTCAAAACCGCCGTCTATTATATGTAAAGACGACGGTTTTTTTTAAAGAACTGTCGTCTATTATAAGTAGAGACAACGGTTTTTTTGAAAGAACTGTCATCTATTATATGTAAAGACGTCTTTTTTTGGAAGGCTGTCGTCTATTAGATATAAAGACGACGGTTTTTTTTGAAAGAACTGTCGTTGTTTTGTTATATAGACGACGGTTTGTGACAAAAAATCGTCGTTGTTTAGAGGTAAGGACGACGATTTTGTTAAAACCGTCGTCAATTGTATGGAAAATAGGACGGTTTTTATTTAAAACGGTCTTTCATTGTATAGAAAGATGACGATTTTTTGTTAAAAAATTTATGTAAAGACGACGGTTTTTACAATAAAACCATCGTTGATTACATTTTAGTTCAGTCGTCTAATAAATTCCTAGGTTGTTATATTTTAGTTTTTTTGTTTCTTATGATTCTATACAACTATCTTTACTAGAAAACTAACCATAATGCTTTATTAATGAATATATACACTCAAAAATTGTTTCTTTCATAAAACTTGAAGTTTCAATAGTTATTACATAGTTACCCAATCTTTATTCCTACCACATACATACTTCCTACCACATCGATAACATTAACGTAAATAATGAAGCTACAGATGATTGCTCACAAATTCTACCAATTCAATATGAACATCAATTTGTTCTTGAGTGTGTGAGTTAGCTCTGTCTTCTTGCACATTTTCCATGTTGTATTCCCCTCCCCTGTAGTAGTGTCGGCAATAGCATGTCTCTTCTTGGCTTGTAAAATTAACATCAATTTTTACAAATGAAGCTTAAGACATAGTGGTTTAAAGAACAGTTTGTTTAAGCACCTGCCACATCATATACAAACTTAATAATACTATTTTAGTTATTCACTGATTTTTTGTTTCAATAAACATGGCCATGAGGAAAATATACATACCTAAAGGGTGCAAACAGTATCCGTAGCTGACAAGATAACACCAAGTGCTCCATGTAGAGAAGTGAAATAAAAAATATGAGCATAAAAGGGAAAAAATAAGAAGGAATAAATGTTTCAAATACAACACAAATATAAACTCAAACCACCAAAACGTGAACACTATCAACTTCAAACTGTTGTTGGTTATAGTATACCACAACAACCTACAACCTTGGGAATTACCTGGAAGCATAGGACAAGGTCTCCAACCTTCAAATTTTGACAAAGTCACCCTAAACATAAAAGGACCACTAAGAAATCCAATGACAAAGTCACCTTTGTTTGTGTACTAACCATGCCCCATTTTTTGATCACCTTGCCTCAAATTCCAACTCTGATATGTTTTTGGTCTTTTCTTATGATTTCAAATGCACAATAGTAAAATAATAAAATGATATGTGAATGATATTATCTGAAATAGATAAAAGCAAATAAAAGCAAAGCGCAATTAATTTCAACAGATAATCTCTCCATTTCCTAAGTCTCTTCAATAGACATTTATTATTTACAAAACCAATAAAGACCAAGAAGAAAAATTTGAGAAAAACTTGAAAAAGCCAGTCAATCCAGCTTTGCAAACCAACCTTGTATGCTCAATTGTTTCGTAAAGTTGTTATATGTCCACCAATCTTAGTAACTAGTTAATCCCAAGCTTCCTCCTTATCTCCTGAGAACCAAATCAGAAAATCTAAAAAGAAACCAGAAATAAAAAAATATGTAAACAAACCAGACAATAATATGAAATTAGGGAGACAAAAAACAGACCAGAAACGCAAAGAGACTAATCTCGAATTCACTAGCAAGATATAGAAGGGTATTGAGAGATTAGGTGACTTTCAAATCAAACCTTTTGAAAGGTAGGAGGCTAGGGTTTCGATCTTCACAATTATCAGGAGATTATGACAATTATAGGGCTTGGACCTTCAGAGGACTGCGAGGGCCAAGGGCCTGAAGTGGTGACGACAGCCATGGGCCTGAAGTGGCCTGCACGACAGATTTCGACGAAATTTTGTATTGGCATTTCCTAGACTTTAGCATAGGTTGAACATTAGTTTGTAACGAATTGTCACTGGACGTGTTTGGCTCAACTCTTTCAACCACGTACTTCCGAGGCATGACCTGACCATATGAGAAACTTGACAACAGGTAAATCATCACATAATCATGCATTCAAAATAGAATTTATGGCTGAAGTTATTTTCATTGTCATTGTGAGTTAAGTTGAATTATTAGCTTTTCCTATAGTGACGTGCACTTTGTGTATCTTCTAATTACCTTGTTTTAGGAGAGAATTCTTTATTTATTAAAGTAGCTGATTGGTGTCTTCACTACGACACCATATTGAATTAGAATTTATATTCCTATTTGGGTCAGAAGTTATATTCAAAATTGGATAGCTTTTGGTAAGCTGACGTGTTGGCACCTTGTGTAGAAACCTGGTTGGATCAAGTTTGCAAGTCCTAATTGAATAGAAGTTTTGGTCTATGAGGTTTCTCTCCTTGGAGAGAAAACTCGTGTTGATTAAAAAGAAGTGTCTATTGTTTCATTCTGGGGCTTTTGACGTTTTAATTTTGAGAGCATATTGGATCTGTTAGTGCAAAAGCTACTGTATTTATTTTCTTCAATAAATCATCAAGTGCTCTTTTGTTGCTTGGTGATTTATTGAATTCTTTGATCATGCATAATTGCATACATATGCATGTCGGTGACTTATATGGTTGAGTGCACCAAAATCGTTGTGGCGTCTATCCTTTGGTGAGCTTGAAGCAATCGCGACCAGTATTGCGTTCAACATAAGGAGTGTTGAAGATCATCCCGTGACAGAAGTTGAATTACACAGAAGTCGGTAAACTTTATCTAGATTGAGTCTAGGATAATTGTGTGAGTACCTCTTGTAATTTCAATTCTATAGTGGATTTGTTCTAGACTAAGGATTCTCGTGGATTTTCCCCAGAGGTGGGGTTTTACCACGTAAAATAAATATCTGCATGTTCTTTTACTTTAAGCTCTGCACATCTTAGGATTGATAACCCATATCAATCCTACTTCGAAAGTCTATTGTTATTTATTGCTAATAAAATTGAATTAGCCTATTCAACCCCCTTTAGGCATTTTTAGTCATCCTATAGGTATTTTCAATTGGCATTAGAGCAAGTTGCTAGACATACTCAGCAAGATCTAAACGTACCTTAGGATGGATCGTGCCGCGGGTTCTGTTGCATATCCCCCATACTTCGATGGCCACAATTATGGTGCTTGGAAGGCTAAGATGAAGTCGTTTCTTTGGTCCTTAGATGAACGTGTATGGTATACAGTAGTTCATGGATTTTCTGAACCCAAAAAGACGATTGGAAAAGGAGATAGAGAAACCACAGTTCTCAAAACTAGAGAGGAGTGGACCACTGCAGAAGCCACACATAGCACTAATAATCAAAAGGGGTTAAATGCTATATTTACTACTGTTTCTTCCGATCAATTTGAATACATCTCTAGTTGCGATACTTCTAAGGAAGCTTGGGATATTTTGCAGGTCACTCATAAAGGAACATATACTGTCAAGGGAGCCAAGCTTCAAATGCACACTTTACAGTTTGAGACAATCATGATGGATGAGAATGAAACCTTTTCTGAATTTTATGCTAAACTTTGTGTTATTATGAATGCATGTTCAAATTTAGGTGAAAAAATTCCAGAAGATAGGGTGGTGAAAAAGATTTTAAGGTCCTTGCCTCAACGTTTTTCACCAAAGATCACAGCCATTGAAGAGATTCGTGACCTGAACACTCTGAAAGTTCGTGAACTCATAGGGTCACTTCAAACCTACGAGATGAAGCATTTAGCTCCTAAAAAGAATAAAAGCGTTGCTCTTAAAGTAGTTGATAAAGAAGATGGTGAACACCAATTTGAAGAATTCAATGGGGAGGAATTTGCTTATCTGTCACGACAATTTAAGAAAATTTTCAAATATCAAAATTCCACAAATCACGACTCAAGAAATCACTCAGGTATAAATTCAAAAATTAAGCATGGTGATTATACTGATGGTAATTTTAAATCTCGCAGGTTTACTGAGAAGAAAACCACTAAAGAGAGAGTCAAGTGCTATGAATACGAAGGATACGGGCATATTTCCTCAGAATGTGCTAACACACAAAAGAAACAAAATGGAAAAGCCAAAGCACTGAATGTAACCTGGAGTGACAGTGATTCAGAATCAGAAAGTGAAGAAAATACCATTGCATTAATCACCACTGTCAGTTTGGATAAGGCACAAGAAAACAATGGGAATGATGAACCAAACATTGATTATGTGCTGGAAAAGTATGACGATCTTTTGGCTGCGTCTCAGAAACTCCACAAACGCAACAGAGAGCTTGTCAAAAGAGTTGCTGTGCTGGAACTTGAAAACAGCAGGACTGCCAGGACATTGCAATCCTCTGCTGCTGAACCAGAAACAATGGGTGAAGGTATGTGCGAAAAATTGGAAATATTACAGAAAAAATGCATTGATCAAAATAAATTAATTGATTCTTTGACCTCTGACAATCAAGCCCTTGAAATTGAGCTTAAAAGTTCAAAGGAAAGGATTATTGCTTTGACAATTGGTGCAGAAAAAATTGACAGAATGATTAGCATTGGTCGAAGAGATGGAGACAAACGTGGCTTAGGTTTTGATTCAATCAACAAGTCTTCTGCTGTATCCGTCACGAAGTTTGTCAAACCATCACTTTCTACTGGTATTCCAACTTCTCAAACAACTCAGAGATTCATACCCACGTGTCACTTTTGTGGAGCTCTTGGACATATCCGACCAAAATGCAAACTGCTCCAACAAATTTCAGTAAGTGAAAAATCCACCAAGGAGGGACAGGTAAGAAGTCAATACGAGATTGCATATCTTGTAAAAGAGGTAAGTAGGTTGTCAAAACTCTCCCATTCGTTATCTTTACCAAATTCAACTCTAGTGTGGTGGAGAAAGGACAAACAAAATTCCTTGCTGGCACTTTCAAGTGATACACATCAAACTAATGCTCCTGAAATCTTAGATGTGAAATGTTTTGTTGCTCTTACTGCGCTTTCTAACTCTAAATCTAAATCTTGGTATTTTGACAGTGGGTGTTCGAGACACATGATCGGTGACAAATCATGCTTTTCTGAAATCTCTACAGAATGTGTGAGTTGAATGGTCACTTTTGGAGATGGAAGAAAATCCAAGATTTTAGGAAAAGGAAAAATTATGGCAAGTGGTACACCAAGTCTAAACAACGTCTTGCTAGTTGAAGATCTTCAAGCAAATCTCATCAGTGTAAGTCAACTTTGTGATGAAATAGGTGAGGTAAGTTTTACTAAAGCCCAATGTATTGTCAATAATAAAGATGGATCAAATGTGATGATTGGAAAAAGATCACTTGACAATTGCTATTGTTTTTTTACTAATGAAGTTTCTCAAGTGTGTTTTAGGACAAGTGAGGATCATCTTGATTTATGGCATCAACGTTTGGGACATATGAACTATCAAGACTTAATCAAATTGTCTAAATGTGAATCTGTAAGAGGTTTGCCTAATCTTTCAGGTAGACGTGAGGGTGTTTGTGAAGGGTGCCAACTGGGGAAGGAAACCAAAAACCCTCACAAAACTACAAACTCAATCTCTACTTCTAAAACTTTGGAACTGATGCATATGGATTTAGTTGGTCCAATTCAGGTTGCTAGCTTGGGAGGAAAGAAATACATTCTTGTCTTAGTGGATGATTTCTCACGTTTTACTTGGGTCATATTTTTGCAAGATAAGACAGAAGCCTTTAATTCTTTTCATGTCTTGTACAAACTAATCATGAATGAAAAACATGAGACTAATTCGTGCATCATAAGACTTAGGACAGATCATGGAACGGAATTTGAAAATCAAGCTTTCTCTAATTTTTGTTCTGAAAAAGGAATAAAACATGAATTTTCTGCTCCAATCACTCCCCAACAAAATGGGGTAGTTGAAAGGAAAAATAGAGTCCTTCTCGACATGGCTCGTGTCATGTTAAAAAGTGCCAAATTGGCAGATCTTTTTTGGGCTGAAGCCATTAGTACTGCATGCTATACATCTAATCGTGCATTTTTCAGGCCACATACAAAGAGTACTCCGTATGAAATTTGGAAAGGGAAGAAACCAAATGTCAAGCACTTAAGGACTTTTGGTAGCAAATGCTACATCTACAAAGACAGGGAGTATCTTGGAAAATTTGATGCAAGAAGTGATGTTGGAATTTTTCTTGGTTACTCTATGAATAGTCGAGCATATAGGGCGTTTAATAGTCGTACTAAAACAATAATGGAATCATCTAATGTGGTTGTAAATGACACCTCTATATTGCAGGTTGAAACAAGTCATGAAGATACAGATCTGGAAACTCACGAATTTGCTGATATTACTGAAACTGATTTCGAGGATTGTAACCAGCCTTTCAATCCTGTGATACGTAGACCTGGTGCTAAACAAGTTCAGAAAGATCACTCACCCTCTGATATTATAGGGAATGTTCATGACAAATTGAGAACTTGATAGCAAGTTTGTGACGAGGTAACTAATTTATGTTATGTATCCTTGGTTGAACCTAAAAGTGTGACGCATGCTCTTGCAGATAATGACTGGATATTAGCTATGCAAGATGAGTTAAACCAATTCAAGAGAAATGACGTGTGGTATCTTGTTTCACGTCCCAAAGACTCCAATGTAATTGGTACCAAGTGGATCTTTCGAAATAAGACAGATGAGAAAGGGCAAATCATGCGCAACAAAGCTAGACTTGTTGCCCAAGGTTATACTAAAGTTGAAGGTTTGGATTTTGATGAGACTTTTGCTCCAGTTGCGCGTTTAGAACCTATTCGATTATTGCTGTCCATTGCATGCCATCTTCAGTTTAAGCTCCATCAAATGGATGTCAAGAGTGTGTTTCTAAATGGCGTCTTACAAGAGGAAGTTTATGTGGAACAACCTGCAGGTTTTCAAGATCCTATTCATCCCAATCATGTATATCGTCTGAAAAAGGCTCTCTATGGACTCAAACAAGCTCCTAGAGCATGGTATGATCGACTGTCTACTCATCTTCTCCAAAAAGGGTACACGCGTGGTAGCATTGATAAAAACCCTCTTTATCAAGAAAACCAAACAGGATTTAATGGTTGCTCAAGTATATGTGGACGATATTGTCTTTGGATCTACGTCTGACATCCTTGTCAAAGAATTCCATGAGGTAATGCAAACCGAATTTGAGATGAGCATGTTTGGTGAACTAAATTTTTTTCTTGGTTTGCAGGTTCAACAATTCAATGGTGGAATGTTCATCTCTCAAACAAAGTATGCTAACAATCTGGTGTCCAAATTTGGTCTAGAATCTGCCAAGCCCATTCGCAATCCTATGAGCACAAGCACTAAACTTTCCAAAGACTCCCATGGCAAAAGTGTAGACCAAAAATTATACAGAAGCATGATTGGCAGTTTGCTATATTTGACTGCTAGCAGACCAGACATCTCCTTCAGTGTTGGACTTTGTGCTCGTTTCCAATCCGATCCCAAAGAATCACATCTACTTAATATGAAGAGAATTCTCCGCTATGTAAGTGGCACTACAAACTTTGGTGTATACTACTCATTTGACTCAAATGTTGAACTTGCAGGTTATTCTAATGCGGATTGGGCAGGCAATATTGATGACAGGAAGAGCACAACTGGCGGATGTTTTTACAGAGGCAACAACCTTGCCTCCTGGTTTAGTAAGAAGCAAAATTGCGTCTCTCTCTCCACTGCTGAGGCCGAATACATAGCTGCTGGAAGCTGCTGCACACAGTTGTTATGAATGAAACAAATGCTCAATGACTATGGCATACGGCAAGGTAAAATGGTATCATTTTGTGATAATATGAGTGGTATTAATATCTCTAAAAATCCAGTTCAACACTCTCGCACAAAACACATTGATATTCATCACCATTTTATTCGTGAATTAGTGGAAGAGAATGTGCTCTCACTTGAATTTATCACAACTGAAAAACAATTAGCTGATATCTTTACCAAGCCTCTAGACAATCTCCGGTTTGAAACCCTTAGACAGTCTTTAGGTATCTGTGCTCTAGATTAATTCGAAGCCTGTTGCATGCCTAAGACTCCTCCTTGCTGCAAAATATTTAAATTACTGTCTGTTT
Source organism: Prunus avium (assembly GCF_002207925.1). The sequence goes on along the minus strand of NW_018922260.1, from coordinate 78,736 downwards.
TTATAAATTTGTCTAGCTTGTGCAAGGATTATTAGGTTGTATCAATCCTGTTGTTGTTTGAACGTATTTGATGATCTTAGATTGGGCTCTAGCATTGCACTATCTTGAGAAAACACACTCTCAGCTTCCCACAAAGGTTTCCTTGTCTTGGTGCGTAATAACATTCATCAACTGATCTATCCATCTAGGTACAATTGCACACGCACACTCTTTTCTTTGGAGTGCCTTGACTATCTCCTTCATGTACTTGTCTCGCTTGGGATTGTCATACCACTGATGTGCGTAAGCTCCTGATATGTTTTCAGAATTAAAATTAATATATGAAAAAAAAAAAAAAAAAAGGTGGTGACTACTCACTGCTCAGTAACCGGGCCTCTTGTCTAACCAACGTCAAGGTTCGAGTCAACAGGCTATGATGGTTGCTCTCCTTGCTTATCTTTGAAGCCTTCATGATTCGGATCGGTATTTCCCCAGGGGTGCCTCATCACCCAGTTGCTTGTGGTCATCTGACTTGAGCACACTGATTAACCATCCGCTACATGGATCATGTCGAAAGCTAAATAAAGTGAGCCATAAAATCCATAAAGGAAAATAAAAATCACATAAACTGATCATCATATACTTACTATGCACTCGGTGTCTGTGCTATCTTCAGTGGGATCAGTCTTGGGTGGCCTTAGTCATTGTGCTTCATTGAACAGAGTTCACCTAACACCTTTACTTCTTGATGGTGGACTCATTTGGTGTTTGTTTATCTTTCCCCATCACTGTGGTATGCCTCTTTTTCCTCTGTGAGTCTGTGCGACTCGTGTGGTGTTTCGTTTTTGTCCCTACCATGCTTTGCTTCACATGCGTTTCATATTGCAATGGGTTTGCTGCCACTTTCTTTTCTTGCTCACACGCTTGACATGTTTATAAATGGAAAATAATTATCTCTTGTAGGGAGTTTTGGGTCTGCATCGCTAGTGTGTTTCCTATTTTGATTGTTTTTAGTTTTATGGCTTGGTTGTGGTGTTTTGATTTTGATCATTTTTGTCTTGGTTGCATGTTCTGCTTCGATGTTTACAAACTTCTCCTCTGTCTGTTTCCAATTTCTTTTTTATTTTCATTTTGTTCTTTTATAATTTTACAAACAATTTCAAATTCAAAAAAAATAATAATAATAAAAAAACCAGAAACCACACGGTGCGTTTTATGTTGTATGTTTAAGCTGTGCAGACTAGGTCTTCTTCCTCAGTTCTCTTCACGTACCAGCCGCCATTGTCATCACTCAAAGGTATCTACTCTCTGTCTCTTGCTCCGATGCATCACCATGGTCACCACACGGAGTCGTCGTGCTTCCCCTTCTGCTGCCGCTGATAAAAGTCCCTCTCGCTCCGTACGCTGCCGTTCTGCTGCTTCTCCCTCTTCGGGAGCCACGCCGGCTGAAACCCCATCACGGCCTTCTTCCTCTCGGCGCTCGCGCTCCAGCACTACTCCTCGTGTGTCTCCTCATCCACCGGTCTCTCACTTCGTTTCTCTGGCATGCTCTCACAGATATACAGCCGTGGTCTGTCATCGTCCCATCTTAGTCGAAGAGGACTTCAATCTCTCAAGCTTTGGCCCCTCATTTGTCAATTTTCTGATGAGACATCGCCTCTTGCCTTTGGTTCGTGGGTTTCCCCTGCCAAATTTTCAGATCGTTCGTGAGTTTATGCAAATTTCCACGATGTCTCCACTGCCTCTGTTGCTCTGTCTGGACTAGATGTGCGTGTGCAGGGGATTACGATTCCGCTCAGCTTCCACTTTATCTCGGCTGCTCTTGGTCTGCCTCCTATTCGCTCTGGCAGTTCATGTGAGCCGGTTCCAGATTTTCTTCCTCGTCGTCAACTGGTGAATCAACTCTATGTGTCACCCCCTGAACTGCTCCCCACCGAGCTCTCCTTTGGCATGATGTCTCAGTGGACTCGTACTCTGTACATGCTTGTGCGAAACTATCTGAATCCCACTTCCCAGCATGGGAAAGTAAGTTGGAAGGCTGCTCATCTTCTCTTCCAGCTTGTAATTGAGCAATCTGTCAGTGTAGAGTTCTATGTTCCTGAAAGCCTCATTGTCGTTGGTGCTGCCAATGCCACTGTTTCGACATCTAGTCTTGTTCTTCCTCGGATTATCACAGCCTTGGCTGCTCATGCTAGTGTCCCTGCACTGCCAACAGATGATCTTGGCTCATCCGACACCATCAGAGTCAACAACCAGGTCACTTTACACCGTAGTGATGCACACTGTACTTCGGGTGGCTTCTCCATCGAGTAACAGGCTCTTTTGGATTCGCTCTCTGCATCTCATCAAGTGATGCATGCGCTTCTTCGTCACATCTGGGATCGTCTTGACACCTATAGTGAACTGTTGCTGTCACTTGCTGGGCACATTCAGCCCACTGGTCCTCCTCGTCCTCCTCGGGCTCGCAGCATCTAAGGTTCATCTGTTCTGCTTCTGGGTTTGTCCTTTTTTGAAGTTCTCTCTGTGTACTTTGGATTTCCTAAACAAAAAGGGGGAGAATATTTTGTGTTACATATGAGACTTAGGGGGGGTAACTGTTGTTTTGTGTTACATATTTTGTGTTACATATGAGACTCAGGGGGAGTAACTGTGGAAAGTAGAAACATGACCTTTATGGGGAGATAACGTTTTTTTGTCTATGGGATCAGAACTTGTAGTACTCTGCTTAATCTCCTGACATATGAAATATCGCTGGTTAACTATGTCAAGTTTTGGTTATTCTTATTTCCATTCTATTAGGCTTCACTGGTAGTCTGTTTGTTGGTGTGCAGACGACACAAGAATTGAATATCTGTTTGACAAAGTAAACTAGGTTGTGTAGGTTTGCTTGTAAACGTGGTTGATATGTAATCTAGTGTTTCGTCCAGGAAATGCCAAAGGGGGAGATTGTTAGTACGAAATTTTGTATTGGCATTTCCTAGACTTTAGCATAGGTTGAACATTAGTTTGTAACGAATTTTCACTGGACGTGTTTGGCTCAACTCTTTCAACCACGTACTTCCGAGGCATGACCTGACCATATGAGAAACTTGACAACAGGTAAATCATCACATAATCATGCATTCAAAATAGAATTTACGGCTGAAGTTATTTTCATTGTCATTGTGAGTTAAGTTGAATTATTAGCTTTTCCTACAATGATGTGCACTTTGTGTATCTCCTAATTACCTTGTTTTAGGGGAGAATTCTTTATTTATTAAAGTAGCTGATTGGTGTCTTCACTAAGACACCATATTGAATTAGAATTTATATTCCTATTTGGGTCAGAAGTTATATTCAAAATTGGATAGCTTTTGGTAAGCTGACGTGTTGGCACCTTATGTAGAAACCTGGTTGGATCAGGTTTGCAAGTCCTAATTGAATAGAAGTTTTGGTCTATGAGGTTTCTCTCCTTGGAGAGAAAACTCATGTTGATTAAAAAGAAGTGTCTACTGTTTCATTATGGGGCTTTTGACGTTTTAATTTTGAGAGCATATTGGATCTGTTAGTGCAAAAGCTGTTGTGTTTATTTTCTTCAATAAATCATCAAGTGCTCTTTTGTTGCTTGGTGATTTATTGAATTCTTTGATCATTCATAATTGCATACATATGCATGTCGGTGACTTATATGGTTGAGTGCACCAAAATCGTTGTGGCGTCTATCCTCCGGTGAACTTGAAGCAATCGCGACCAGTATTGCATTCAATGTAAGGAGTGTTGAAGATCATCCCGTGACAGAAGTTGAATTACACAGAAGTCGGTAAACTTTATCTAGATTGAGTCTAGGATAATTGTGTGAGTACCTCTTGTAATTCAATTCTATAGTGGATTTGTTCTGGACTAAGGAGTCCCGTAGATTTTCCCCAAAGGTGGGGTTTTACCACGTAAAATAAATATCTGCGTGTTCTTTTACTTTCAGCTCTGCACATCTCAGGATTGATAACCCATATCAATCCTGCTTCGAAAGTCTATTGTTATTTATTGCTAATAAAATTGAATTAGCCTATTCAACCCCCTTTAGGCATTTTTAGTCATCCTATAGGTATTTTCAATTGGCATTAGAGCAAGTTGCTAGACATACTCAGCAAGATCTAAACGTACCTTAGGATGGATCGTGCCGCGGGTTCTGTTGCATATCCCCCATACTTCGATGGCCACAATTATGGTGCTTGGAAGGCTAAGATGAAGTCGTTTCTTTGGTCCCCCCCCCTTCTAGGCATTTTTAGTCATCCTACAGGTATTTTCAGAAGGACTTAACTGTTTTAAACTCATGGCCAATAAAGACTATCAAACCCATTGCCTTGAAAACCATTGATTGGTCAACAGGTCAACTTTCTTTAATGTGCGAGCGTGCCACTGCTAGAAATAAAAATCCTAGTTGTCTTCCTAAAAATAGATAACTTGCGCCCCAAGTTACTAACTTCTAAACAAGTGATTGTGAATTTGGGTGAGGAATATTTCCCAAGTAAGTTCTTTTCTTGCCTCAGACTGGTGAGGACTTCACAATTGTTCACAGTATAAAACTGGTAGTTCTGGCCAGAATAGATGATGAGAAAGTGAACTATTTTCAGACAGAATTCTCTTTTACAAGACTCAAAAGGGAAAAACTGACTCTAAAAAGACAAAAAGAAGACTGGATTTCCATTTCTGCTTGGGCAGATGCTTCTGATCCGGGCTGGATTCGGTATGCCCGTGCTGGACTGGACTGTCAACAACTTCAACTGGTCTGTTTCGGCTGCAAATCGATGCCAACATTCGAGTTTGGCAGAGCTTTAATTTATTTCAAAACCTTGAAGGCTTTTGATTGGGTAGAATTGAGACTTCTTCAGTCTGGAAGAGGCAGAAGTGGCTGGACTTGACTATTGGGCTGGAGCTGCGCTGTGGTATCTGTCCTTCTTGGCCAGGGCTCTTCATAAATTTGTTGAGGTTTTCATATTTGTAGAAACCTGAACTCTGCTTGCTTTGGCTTATGCTGAACCAAATTTGTAACGAGAGAAATCTCGTTTTGAATGATTTATTTCTCTAAGTCTGAACTAAAGTTGGATGTCTTGGTTGATAGTTGTTTGAAGGTTTTTGAGATCAAGTGATCATCTTGAGTTTTTTTCCTTGGCAATTTTTGGTTGTTTGATTGATTGTGCTTTGCTCTATTCAACCCTCTCCTATATTTATAAGGGATGCTTTTGGAATATGGGTTCTAATTCTTTCAATAATGGGCGGCAAAAATTCTCAAAAGGTCTTTTATTTTTAAATGCAAAGAAAAGGGGGTTTTATCAATCCTGGCAATAAACACTCAATAGTCAGTTCCTGAAGCGATCATTTCCCTTCTTCCAGTTTAACTGCTCCTGTAAGAGTCCCAAATTGTGATGGTCAGTTTTCAGTTTTTGAACAACTCCCTGTTTCCCGCTTATCTCCTTTTCATAAATCATAGTCTGTGTATCCCTTGAAAATGGTGCCTTCTTTGGAGTAGAAAAATATCTCTGAATAAACAAAATGGAATTTGATCTCCTGGCAGTAGAGTTTTTCAAAGATGTTCTTCTTTTACTCCTGGCCCTGTTAATTCCCTATCAATTTCAGTTGCAATTGTTGACTTTTCCAAATCAGAGGGTCACGTAGGTCTGTTTCTCCTTTGGGCTTCTTTTCTTAATTAAAAAACCTACCAAGCCCAATTTTGGTTCAAGCCCAATTTGGGTTCCTTCGAGGCCCAAGTCATTTCGCAATTTTGATAGTTTCTGGGCCTCCGATATTTGGGTCGAGTGTATAGCCTTGGCCTGATTATTTGTTGGTGGGCTGAGTGTGTCAAATTTAGGCCCAAACAGAATGTTATGTTTTCCTATTTAGATCGGTGCACTAGATACTAAGTTATATTAGGTTTTGATAAGAGTTTAAATTAAGTTATACCTTGAGGCCCAAAACCTTGTGGAATAGGGAAAGGTTTTGAAGCCTATTAAGGGGTCCTATTTATTTCCTTTTGCGTGAACTGGTTTGGTGGGCTGGGAAGATTAGTCAAGTCGACCCTCGATGATGAGTAAAGACGACTTGACCTAGCCCTATATAAGCTTAAGGCCCTGCTCTCATCAGACACGTTCGATAACCCTATTCTCATCATAAAGAGAGAATTGAAACAGATTCTGAGAGAGAGCAGAAGTCTTGAGCCGTTCCTATTTTGCTAGGATTGTTGCTGCTGTGATTGAATGAGTTCAAAGGTTGTGTACTCAAGGAAGGTGGCTCCAGGTATGTCTTTACGTATTTCAGATTGTGTGAAAGATCTTGAACATGTATATAAAGAAATCTAACAGTTCCTGCCTTGCTTACACCAAAGATAGATGGCACATGGTGGATGTGTGTATACAGCAGTGCTATTAATAAAATTGTGGTACGATATTGTTTTCCCATTCCTCGTTTAGATGACCTATTGGATCAATTGAGTGGTGCTACAATTTTTAGCAAGCTGGATCTTAAGAGCCGGTATCATCAAATTCTGGTTATAGAAGGAGATGAGTGAAAAACCGCATTCAAAACTTGCGAAGGCTTGTATGAGTGCTTAGTCATGCCTTTTCGCCTCTCTAATGCACCAGTACATTCATGAGAGCGATGAATGAGATGTTTCATCTGTTTATTGGCAAGTTTCTAGTGGTTTATTTTGATGACATCCTTATATATAGTCTGACACCGGAATTGCATCTTAAAAATTGGAAGATGTCTTGAGAGTAGTACAAAAAGAAAAATTTTATGCAACAACAAAAAAATGTTCTTTTATGACAGATAGGGTTTTATTTCTTGGCTTTGTGGTGTCGAAAGACGGAATTTTTGTGGATGATTCAAAGGTCGATGCAATCAAAAATTGGCCACTACCGTAGAACCAACATGAAGTCCGAAGTTTCCATGGGTTAATATCATTTTATAGGCGCTTTATTCATAATTTTAGTACTATTATGGCACCCATAACAGATTGTTAAAGCTTGGGAGGTTTAATTGGTCTCAAGAGGCTACAACTGCTTTTCACAAGATCAAACACAAGCTTATTTTAGCACCCGTTTTAATTCTTCCATATTTTAGCAAGACATTTGAGTTGCATTATGATGCATCTAAAGTGGGTATTGGGGTTGTTTTAAGCCAAGAAGGATGACCTATACCGTTTTATATTAAGAAGCTCAATGGTTCGAAATTAAACTATAGCACATATGATGTGGAGTTTTATGTGGTTGTTCAAGCTCTCAAACACTGGAGTTCGTATCTGGCTCATAATGAAATTTTTTGTTTACTGGCCATGATGCCTTGAATCATATTAATTCACAACATAAACTCTTTGCTCGCCGTGGTAAATGGGCATCATATCTGCAGTAGCTCACCTTTGTTCTTAAGCATCAGTTAGGCGCTTTGAATCAAGCAGTAGATGTGCTTAGCCGTAGAGCCAATTTTCTAACGGCCATGAGGAGCCATGTGTTGGGTTTTGATTCCTTGCGTGATTTAATAGCTGCATACCCGTACTTTGCTCCTATCATACATGACGTGGCGGCGGGTGTACGATCTGATTTTATGATACATTATGGCTTTTACTTTAAATGAAATCAGTTATGCATCCCCGAGTCTAGCTTGTGCCTGAAGATTATTCATGAATTGCATAATGAGGGCCATTTGGGGAGAGATAAGACAATCTAGCTAGTAATGAATTGTTATTTTTGGCGTAGTATTTGTCGCGAAGTGACCAAATTTGTTGAGAGTTGTAGGGTGTGCCAATTATCTAAGGGTGTTGCAACTAATGTAGGGTTGTACATGCCGCTTCCTGTTCCAAATCAGCCATGGGAATATTTAAGCAAGGATTTTGTCTTAGGGCTTCCATGTACGTAGCGAGGTATGGATTCTATTTATGTGGTTGTTGATCGATTTTCTAAGATTTCTCATTTTATCCGGCGCAAGAAGACTACGGACGCAGTCAATGTAGCTCAACTTTTCTTTCGAGAGGTGTATCGACTCCATGTGGGTTGCCTATGATGTCTATTGTGTTTGACAGAGACACAAGAGTTTTTAGCCACTTTTGGAGGTGCTTGTGGAAGCTTGCTAATACAAAATTAAATTTTAGTAGTGCCTACCATCCTCAAACTGATGGGCAAAGTTGAGCCAAGCATAATTTTCTTTTAATCACTCTATTAATAGGAGCACTGGGTTCAGTCCATTTTTTGTTACTTATGGCTATAACTCAAAGTGTCCTCTTGACCTTGCACCAGTCCCATATTTGAAGTGAGTTAATGCCAAGGCAGAAGAATTTGTAGACACACTTCAAAAATTTTATTCAACAACAAAGCAGCGGCTTGAGGATGCCAATGCGAAATACAATCAAGTGCACTACTACAAAAAGAAAAAAAGACGACCATAAAAAGACGACGGCAGAACATACAACCGTCGTTGTATTTAAAACGATGACGGTAAAAAAAAAAACCGTCGTGGATAAGTGCCTTACTGTTGAATATTTTTAAAAGACGACGCACACAAATAAAAAAGCGTCGTTTTTTTAAAAAGGTTTTCTTCAGAGTTAAAATCTGACCAAAAAACAACGACAGCAGGTATGAATCCACCGATGTAGAACATAAAGACGACAGTTCACCAAAAAACCTGTTGTGTTAACTCCTAACTAAACACGACCAACTCTTGACCAAAAAAAAAACTAAACACGACCAACTATTCTTATTCCGCGTCGTATAATATAATGGAATCCACGTCTGTATACTACGACGGTGCCTTCTCTGTAAACCGCCGTCTTAATTTTTATTTCTTTTTAAGATTTAATTATTTTTTAATTTTGGTAGCCTACGAAAATTAAAATGAGATCCCAAGAGGTATGATATCTTACCTTTGAGATCTTTGGATCCTGATCATAATCGAACCACCAAAGTGAGAAAGACAATATTTTAAATACACAAAATCCAAAAAGAAACCAGAACTGAACTGACTACTGCAAACTTTGAGAAAGACAATGTTTTGAAAGTTAATGATGTATGCGTTTTGGTGTATGGATACACCAAAACGCATACATCATTAACATCCAAGAAGAAAGAGTCATGATGTATGTGTGTATGTGAGAGAGGAAGACGAGCCTCCGGAGAGATCAGAAGAACTTGGAACCCTAAATGAAAACTGAAACTGAAAGAAAGAGTCAAATTTATAAAATAAATCTTTTAAACTCACGGCGGTCCTTATAGAAATACCGCCGTGTAATTGTACAAAACCACGTCGGTTATTCTTTAATGGAATCCACGTCGTATAATTTTATGGAATCCACGTCGTATAATGTAATGTAATCCACGTCGGTATATTAAAAAAAAAAGACGTGTTAAATAATATACCATGACGCGAGAGATTCATTTATCGACTTATTATTTTGGAGTGTACTACGATGTTACCTACAACACTACTGTCGTGTTTATTTACCACGTCCTAAGTTCAAATTACCATC
>NW_018922260.1:54859-66962 GCF_002207925.1 Prunus avium | reverse complement strand
AACGTCGAATAATTGAATTCTTGGGACATAGTAAAGTATAACCACGACCTTTATTTTACAATAACCGACGTCAAATCCATAACTCAAGGCGTTTCGTTACTTATTAACGACGGTTAGACTAAAAGCAATGACGTCTCAGAGATTACACACGTCTAAGTGGCTCACAAAAGAGACTTTTAAAATGCCAACCACGTCAAGGTCTACAACCACCGACGTTATAAAATACTAACAACGTCTTAAAATGGGACTCCTAGGTCATAGTAAATGGATTAAACATGACAGGTGTTTTAATTAACCGACTTGTAATATTAAATCCAAGTCGTTGGTTTCTGTGTTCAAGTCGTCAAAATAATTTTCAACGTCTGTGGTGACCTCAAGGGTCGTGGTTATTTTGTTTTTACGTCAGTCCAAATAAATATATGCCATGTTAAATATTTAACACGTCACTTTTTTTGACAAAACGGACGTCTAATTTACCATGTTATATTTTTAGACGTCAGTTTTTTTATTTAGTGAACGTAGTATTTATTAACCACGATGGTTTATACGTTTTACACGTCGGTTTTGTTTTAATTAGAGACGTTGATAAACTGATTTACGTCGGGTTTGTAGTTGTTTTTGACATTTAACATTATTTAAACGTCTGTGTTTTACTAGAACCGTCGTCTAATATAGTCGAAAGTTGTCTTTGTATGCTTTTATGTATGAAATAGACGTCGGTTTTAGTTTGTTTTATGACGTGTAATATATTAACCACGTTGGTTATTTGCCGTCGTTATTTCATGTGTTAAAAGACGGCGGTCGTTTTACGTCGGTTGTAAAACATTATACACAACGGTGGATTCCCGTCGTCTATTTCGTTTTTTGTAGTAGTGGTGGCTGATGTGAAGCACCGACATGTCGAATTTTAGGTGACTTCGTTTGGACTATCTTGACTAAAGATCATTTTCTGGTTGGGGAATACAACAAGTTGGCTGCAAGAAAGATTGGTCTAGTGGAGATTGTGGCTAAGATTAATCCAAATGCTTACCGCCTCAAGCTTCCTAGTCATATACTACTGCCGATGTGTTCAATGTCAAACATCTATTTCCTTACCATGGTGATAGTTCTTATGTGGAAGATTTGAATTCGGGGATGAATACTTCTCGACCCGAGGAGGATGATGCAGCACGCATCGCTCATAATTTTCTGTTTCAGTTTGACAGACTTAAGATGCGTAATTAATGTTCTAGGAATCTGTTTTAGGCAAATATTTTTGTTTTCCTATTTCAATTAGAATTTGGAGTTTGGTTTAGGAAGTAAGTTTTTTTTCCTATTCAGCTAAGGATGATCCACATCCGGTTACTTTACATTCATGGGAGGTAATTTGGTTACATGGAGAACCAAGGAACAGAAGGTGGTTGCCTTATCTAGTGTAGGAGCTGAGTTCAGAGATATGACCAAAGGAATTTGCGAACTCATTTGGTTAAAGAGGTTGCTTACTGAACTTGGGTATAGACCTACATCTGTAATAAATCTCTTTTGTGACAACAAGGTTGCAGTAGCTATTGCACAAAATCCAGCTCAACATGATCGCACCAAACATGTTGAGGTAGATTGACACTATATCAAACAGAAGCTCGAAGCTAAAGTGATTCAGTTTCCTTTCGTAAAGTCCGAGGATCACTTAGTTGATATTTTGACAAATGCAGTTTCTATTAAAGTGTTCCACAATTCACTGGACTAGTTGGGCATTGGCGGCATCTATGCACCAACGTGAGGGGGAGTGTTGGAGTGACTTGTGGACCATTGACTTTCTTTCCTTACACACCAAGGATTCCCATTATAATTATATTTGATTTACTTTAATTCTTGATTTCCTACTGTAAATAGAAATAAGAATTTATTATTTACTTGCCCATTAAAATTCAGTTGTATTATAAATATGACCTCCTACAAGGAGAAGAATATATAGAAAATTCCCACAAACAAATATTCTCTCATAGTTCTCATATTTTTAGCAGTTGACCTAAGGAATATTCCTTTTCCACGTGTCGTCTTCTTATTGGCCGATAAAATATGTGTTCCCACAGTCATTGAGAATATTTTTTTAGCCAAATTAGTCACTGTGTTTCCCAAAGTTTTTATTTTTATTTTTTTAGAAAGCACGTTCAATCTTCTTCATCTAACGCAACGAGTTAGGGTATATTGTGCTATTAGGGTTTAACAAATTGGGAAAAATCTTAGGTTGAAATCGAAATTGTGAGGTATAAGGAAATAAAAAAGGTAAACCAAATTAAAATGAAATCAACAACTTACCAATATATTTTGGTGTTCTATCACCTTAATTACATCTCCTTGCCATGCGAGAAGTCACAATAGGGTTCTCATTGAATAGATTCAGGCTTCAGTATACCATCCAATCTGTGACCTTATACCTCATAATTTCAATTTCAACGCAAGATTTCCCACAATTTGTTAAACGTTAATAGCAGAATATACCCTAACTTGTTGAGTTAGAGAGGGAAAAGACTGATCGTGCTTCCTAAAAATAAAAATAAAACCGCACTTAACGGAAGATAACTGAATGTTTATAAATTGTATACTTTGAGAAACACAGTGACCAATTTGGCTAAAATAATTTCTAAGCCAAATTGAATTTTTGTGTAAAACCTAGTAACCAAAAAAGTATTTAACCCAATTTATTATTATTATTTTATTATGAAGAGGAGAATTATAACTTCAAGCTCTTTATAAAAAAAAAATAGGGAGAAATATCACTAATTGCTTGAAGAGCATATATTTGGTCCTTCTTCTTCACTGTCCTGTGATAAAGAGGTTTGGAAGCTAGTTTGGAATTTAACTGCTCCCCCAAAAATTCAAAATTTTCTTTGGCGAGCCTTGAGGAACTGTCTTGCTACTAAGGCTAATCTTTTCCGACGAAAAATTGGGACTTCTCCAATGTGCCCCATATGTGGTGACGAAAGTGAATCTGTTGAACATATGCTGCTTCTTTGTCACTGGGTGGAGCCTATATGGTTTGGCAGCTATCTTAATTTGTGGATTGACAAAATATCTATCACCACGTTTGATAAATGGCTTTTATCTTTCTCCTCAAGTTTGAATGGAAATTCGGGTGACAAGGATATCATGACCAGTATTGGTTACATTTGTTGGTACATTTGGAAAATGCGATGCAAGACGGCTATCGAATCTCACCCGCCATCCCCAATGGTGGTAATCTGTGAATCTCATGCTGCTTGTAGGAGCTACCTTAATGCTCAAGCCTCGAAGAATGCAACTTGCAGGACCCCTGTTCCTGTGGCCCAAACTCCCCAATTTTGGTCCCCTCCTGCTAATGGTATCGTTAAAATTAATGTGGATGCTTCTTGGAAACCTGGGCACCATAAGGCAGGTATTGGAGTGATATTACATGATTCTAGTGGTGTTTTTGCTGCTGGCCTTGCTTGCTCTATTGCAGCAGACTCTGTCATTGAAGCTGAGACTCTAGCTATTTTGGAAGGATGTAACTTTGCTATCCAACACGGGCACACCAGAGTAGTCATTGAATCTGATTCCAAAGAGGCCATATCTTGCCTTAATCGGTCAATCCCTCGAGGTAGGTGGCAGCTCTATCCAATTCTATGTAGCATCAGAAACTCTTGCTCTACCTTTCGGGATTGTAACTGGTCTTGGGTCCCTAGGACCGCAAACTTGGCAGCTGATCACTTAGCCAAGTTAGCTATGTCGAGGATGAGCCTTTCTATTTGGGTCAACCGACCCCCATCCTCTTTGATTGGAATCTTGGACAAAGATGGTCTTCCTTACCCCCCAATTCACAGCGCTTGAGGAATGCTAGATCAGATTTCGACGTCCTTTGCCCATCTATGGCACCGTCTATTTCTTTTCTTTATCTGGCATTTCTGCTTTAACTTGTATCATGTTTTGGTCTTTAACTGTGTTGTATGCATGCTTGTAGTCCCCTCCTAATTGGACTCCTGCTTCTGTTTTTGCTTGCGCTATTTGCGCCCTGGTTTTAATCTCCAGGTTCCACCCAAAAAAGCATATATTTGGCGTAGTTACAGCAAATGGCCTCTCTCTCTCTCTGCAAATGGTCCCTCTGTTTTTTTCTCCCCAACTACCAAACCCCGACCCTTACCTGCGGCCCAACACCCAACCACATCTCTGACCCACTCTCTGCCCCTCTCTCTTTCACTCTCCTTAATGCTAGCATATATTTGGCATAGTTCTCCACAGGTTTCATTATTATTTTTATTTAATTTTTTGTAACGAGGAACAACCCCGTAGCAAGGTCCATTGAACCCAACCAAGTGATCTAAACCCCGAGGATAGCGCAGCAACCCACTGCCATGACCCCGACTTAAATCTTGGTGCTACTATTTGTACATGACCATTATAGATCTCACATGCTTCTACTAAAGGGATGGTATGGAAATGTGGTCCTATTTATTCCACATACACACCTCCTTCCGTAAGTAAAGTTACGAAATAAAATAAAAGAACAAAAAGAATTTAAAATATACCCAAATTAAACCTTCAACAATCAAAGCTAAGCCTAAGAACACCTAAACAACTAAAAATGAAAAATAAATAAATAAATAACCTCAAATTTGTGATATTTAAGTTTAATCCTTTTATTACAAATCAAGGATCATCTTCTACTTTAAAGTATTTCAACTACCCAAAGTCATGAAACAAAACCCCTCAAGTTTGTTATAAATGCCTGGTTAAAAGTAAAGCATTAATTGCTAATACAAAGCATAGCATTAATTCTGAACAATAATAAGGCCCACAACATGCATGAAAAATATCATTACCACCCTAAAACAGCAAATAGAGTTTGAAGCTAGACATCCCATGCTTAGCAATCTTGAGCAGCCATGGATTTAGTCTGTCTTTAAAGCCATCCGTTGCCTGTGAGCCTCGGATGGTACTTTGACATCTGTTGCCAGTCCTAGAGCTTCAAGAAATTTTATGATGTACCAAGTCAAGTCAATTTGCCACCATTCCAGGCCTTGTCGAGCTGAGTATTCGAAAGCATGGTGATTATTGTGCCAGCCTTCTCCAAGTGCAAGCAATCCCAACCACCTGGAAATTTGAATATCAATATATAAAAATCAATTTTAAAATGAATTGCAACTTTCATTTCTCAATTATATATGAAATATATAGTACAAGGGAGAGTATTAAGTAATATAAGTACCAAAGGTTCTTAGACAGATCCCCGGTGTTCCATGCCTGATATCCCCAGGTGTGGCCAGCAGAATTTACAAACAAAGTACTGTGGAAAACAACTACCATTCTCACGCCCTGCAAATGATAATGAGTTTAAACTCAAGGATCTGTGCTAGAAGTAATTAAAAAAAAATAAACAAAAAAAAAAAAAGAATAATAAAGCATACGTATTTATATTTGTGCTTATAATTCTAGTAATAAGAAGGGGAGAGTTTCAGACACAACTTCTCTGGTTTGAAATGTTTAAGATCTTGTGCGAATACATGATCAATTTATTAGAAATGAAAGAGAGGAAAATCTATATATCTCACCACTCCCCAAACCAAGAAGGGAAGTCCACCCACGGCATATAATATGCCTGCAAGAACAAATGAGTGTAGCATGAAAGTATGATGAAGAAACACATAAAATGGCTGCTTTTTCATGTCTTCAACATTCCTTAGTCCTCCATACTGCAAATTTCTCATTAAATAAAAAATAAAAAATTAAGTGTAAGCATTTGTACCAAAAGAAAAAAGTGTAACTATTACTTGAGAGAGAGAGAGAGAGAGAGAGAGGTTGTTTTTACTCTTCCAAACCGAGAATTGCTATCAAGGATCCAGCCCATATGACTATACCAGAAACCCTTAAGAGGGCTGTGAGCGTCTTTTTCTGTATCAGTAAACTGGTGGTGGTATCGGTGTGTGCTCACCCATTCAATTGGACTTCCCTGCAAACCCAAAACAACAAACAGAAAATCGTAAAAGTAGACCAAAAAAAGAAAGAACATAAACAACAAAACTTGCAAAATGTTGCTCAAAAATGAGATTTGACATACCTCAAGTGCAAGAACCCCACAGTAGGCAAACAAGTACTCAAGCAATTTTGGAACCCTAAAACTTCTATGAGCAAGATTTCTATGGTAAGAAAGAGTGATTCCAAAACCGGTCACAACGGCCAGCAAATAGGCCACGAAAAACGCAGTCCAAGTGAAGTAAAACGGTGCAAACAAAGCCAGGCAATGCACACTCAAGAACATACCAGCTGTCACAAGGTCTAGAAGATTCCATTTCCTCCCCAAGAAAGTTGCACAAGGGGTCATGAGAATGGTGACCCAAACTTTCAAAAGCCCCATAGAGAGAGAGAGAGAGAGAGAGAGAGAGAGAGAGAGAGAGAGAGAGAGAGAGAGAGAGAGAGAGAGAGAGAGAGAGAGAGAGAGAGAGAGAGAGAGAGAGAGAGAGAGAGAGAGAGAGAGAGAGAGAGAGAGAGAGAGAGAGAGAGAGAGAGAGAGAGAGAGAGAGAGAGAGAGAGAGAGAGAGAGAGAGAGAGAGAGAGAGAGAGAGAGAGAGAGAGAGAGAGAGAGAGAGAGAGAGAGAGAGAGAGAGAGAGAGAGAGAGAGAGAGAGAGAGAGAGAGAGAGAGAGAGAGAGAGAGAGAGAGAGAGAGAGAGAGAGAGAGAGAGAGAGAGAGAGAGAGAGAGAGAGAGAGAGAGAGAGAGAGAGAGAGAGAGAGAGAGAGAGAGAGAGAGAGAGAGAGAGAGAGAGAGAGAGAGAGAGAGAGAGAGAGAGAGAGAGAGAGAGAGAGAGAGAGAGAGAGAGAGAGAGAGAGAGAGAGAGAGAGAGAGAGAGAGAGAGAGAGAGAGAGAGAGAGAGAGAGACTGAGTGAGTGAGTGAGAATGTGACACTTTCTTCAGCCAATGGTTTTGAGGATTGTATGAGAGACAAGGGATTGTTGCTTGGTAAAGTTGGCCATGACTTCGGCCATTACTTATAGTGAAGCAATTTAATTCAGAGCTGCCCTGTCAGGTCATGGTAGGTGATGGCATTAGACTTACTTATTGTAATTTCCCCAAACAAATTCAATTAGAGCGTTCTTTGTGTTTCTATTTTTAAATGAAAATTCACAGTTTGAAAGTAACCCTATAATTTAATTGTCACGTCCCAACCCAAACCATACGCGTCTGCTTGCAACCGCTTGAGAATGTCAGACAGAGTAAGAGCCGGTAGTTATAAAGCCTGCTTTTTGACAACCACCTAAGCAGTAACTTCAATACTTGTCCTTCTCAAATTAATTGTTACTTAACTTCCATGTCGATTCGAAACACACAAACTTCAAATAAATCCAAGGAATACTTCTTGGTTCACATATTGGCCGTTAGATTTTACAGTAGAGAAATCACCACCATGTCTTTGTTGAATATGTGTACCTGGCTATTATGTTTTGAAAATGTCCTGGCTATTATTTCTGAGTTTTTCTATTTAAACCCCACACTTCTCTTTGTTCACCCCAACTTCTAATTCAAATTTTCACAATTTCTAAGAAAACCCCACTATCTTCCCAAACTACCCTCAAATTAAGTATTAATTTACAAACACCACACACCCTACTTAACCCTCGGATTGATCTAATAACTTATTAAGTTCCTATTTCGTCAGTTTTGTAGTTTGCCCAATTCAATTGCAAAAGAACCCACCTTTATAAACCCAACAATTTTTGGGAAATTTGGAAAAAGGAATTGGAACCCACCTCCTATACCCCAAAGAACAATTCCTGAAACCGAAGGGCAGGCTATTGATTTTGTTAATGTTGCAAATAGCCATCTAATTCACTTTGACTGGGCTAAGCTCAATTCCTTGTCTATGGTCTAATTGCTTTCAGAGTGAAACATATACTACTAAAGATTTAAGCAGGACTATGTTCTTTCCCTTGACTTTTTTCAATTGGGTTGCAGCTCAAAACCCCCGTTAAGGGACATGGAAGCTCCGTGCCCAGCAGATTGGGGTGTTTCCCAATTTCCCATTTTATCAATCTCCCAAAACTTAAATCAATTCAACAACCAAAACCCTCATTGTTTAAGCAACTGGACCATGACGATATATTAGCTGGTGACAATCCTCTGGATTTGATGGACAAGGCGGTGGGGAGTAGGAGGGGTGGTGCGCAGTGGGATATTGAGCCATGCACTTGAACTTATTTCCTGTTGGGTGTGTGTATGGATGTACTAGGGTTAAATATTAAGTTGGATGACTTTTTTTTGTCTTTTTACACAATAATAAAACTTAACAGCTTAATGATTTAAGCATCGGGATGAACAAAGAGAAGTGTGGGGTTTAAATAGAAAAACTCTTATTTCTTCTATGGTAATCTAAAAGTATTTTAGAATTTGCTATAAACCTAATCTTCTTACAACTCCAAGTTTAATTTAGAGAATATTAGAATTAATATTAAAAATAGACAATAGCTAATTGGATGAATGATTTGGGCTGAATGTCTTATAATCAATTAGTTTATATCTAAGGCTTAGAAGCCGTGATCCACCTTTGGTGGGATTTTATCTACACTAACTTAGGAAAATAAATATATTACAATAAATAAATTGGATAAATTTCACTTTACTATCCAGAAGTTTACCGAAATTAAGAGTTTACTACCTAAAGTTTTTTTCGTGTCAACTTTATAGTTAAAATTTGATATTCTTACAACTTTCATGCCTCCGTTACAATGTCCGTCAAGTCATATGTTAAACGATGACATGGTAATTAGTGGGCCCATAAAATCCACTTATATTGCGCCACGTGGATTGATAAATATAAAAGATAAAAAAAAAGATTTTTTGTTTGTTTTTGATAAACAAAGACATTAAATAAATTAATAAAATAAAAAAGCTAAAATAAATTTAGAGAGAAAAAAAAAAAAAAAAAAACGAGAGACCGCTCATCAATCTGGAAACCTGATTTGTCCACAAAAAAAAAAATATCTGGGAACCAGCCCCTCATCAATCCCATCCCAACCCCATCGTCATCCCTCACCCCTCCCCACCCTAACCCTCCCTCCTCTCTCCTCCTCAATATCCCAGCCGCCACCCTAAATCGTCACCAACAACAGCCAACCCAAACCGACAGTTCCCCCAACTTCTCCTACATCGACGACCAAAAGTTTGGAATGAGCTCAGAGATCAGGATTGGGTCTCTTTGTACGCTTTCCTAGAATTCCTTTTCTCAGTCTCTCTACCTTTGCTTTCTTATCCTGGACAAGATCTCGATTGGGTCATATAGGTTTCATAATTCATTTCTGCTTCTTTTCTTTTTTTTCAATAGTTTCACATTATTTTTTAGCTCTCTGATTTCCTTTAATATATTTTGGTATGATCTCGGTGCACTCACTATGCAACCATCAATTATTGAAAATGGTGAGGAAGAGAGAAAAATAGGGAGATAGGAGGAGGGGATGGGAAGGGAGGAGAAGAGAAGGTGGGTTGCGATGAGGAGAGGATGGGGAGGGAGAGGAAGATAGGATGGGTGGCGGTGAGGAGAGGGTGGGAAGGGAAGGGAAGGGAAGGGAGGAGAGGGCAGATCTGCTTGTTTTTTTTATTTTTCTGCAAGCACTTCCATCCATTTGTCATAGCAAAGGGCAAGGGCAAGGGCAAGGAAGGGCTTTTACCATTCATGTGAATAGTGGCAGCCTTTGCAAAAGGCTTGTGGTGTTTCCATCCATTATCATAGCAACCAAAGGGCAACTGCTATTCACATGAAATATAAGGATAGGAATTTGTATAGATTTTTGGTGTGGGAAGTGAACAATATGACTAAGTATTTATTAAAAAAAATTTGAAATTTTTAGTTTTTTTTTAGATTTTTTATACAGTTTTTTAAATTTTTTTTGCTGGTGACGTCAGCAAACCCAGGCAATAGCCCAAGCTATTCTTGCCTTTGGGCTGGCCTGGTTTGTTGGGACCCATGAACTGCCAAGGTTGTAAAAGCCTACTGGAACTACAAATTGGGGCTTAGGCCCCCTGTTGCCCAGGCTGGGGGCACTTGTGAAGACCCGTATTTTAAACGGATAAAAGAATATATTTATCATTTGGATAAACTTGAATGATCTTATCTTGCTAGGATATTTATCTTTTGGATAAACTTGGATGTTCTTATCCTTTTAATATTGAAGTTTATCCTATCCCTATAAACACTATAAATAGGAGTATAACCTTATAGTTTCAAAACTTGAGAAATTAGAAAAGAAATTTAGAAAGAGAGAGAGAGAGAGAGAGAGAGAGAGAGAGAGAGAGGTGATTCTTGGAGGAGATTTGGGGCTTAGCTTGTATTTTCTTAACTTGGAACAATGTTTTGGAATCGAGGTAGGGATTTCTTGGGGTGTCTTTACGAGGATTGATCTAATTAAATTTCGTGAGCATTATATTATGCATGATATTATTATTTGAAAGGCATAATTATATCATATCATGGAAATTGGCTGGAATTCTTGGGTTGATAAAGAAAGTATGGAAAATAGGGTAATGGGAAGGATCTTTTGTGTAGTTGAGTCTAACTCTTGACAGGTACCAAGTCTCAGGGATATCACAATGCACATGGTTTTTATTGGGTGATTCGGGACTGGCGACAGGGAGTTAGACAAGATGACTAACAAAAAGGGAAATTATGGGATGATTGAGATGGGTGTTAGTTGATATAAAGTGATATAAGCATGGTATGGGACGTGCATGTCTGCTTGTCCAGTTATATGAATTAACGGAGTAGATGAAGAGCATTCATTCATGCATTATTATTAATAATGTGATATTTGGCTGTGTGATTGCATGTCACTTAATTTGGTTATGTCAATCTACTGTGGTAAGGTCTCATGTCCTTATTGAGTGGTGGTTGCTCATCCCTCACTCTGTTTAATTTTTCAGATGAATTAGTGGGCACAATGACTAAACCAGTTGAGGATGAATTAAATGAGAGTGATAGAGCTTTATTTATTTATTGTAAAGTTGTAAGATTTTAGATCTATTTTTATAAGAGAAGTTTATTTTAAACCCATGTTTCGACTTTTTTTTATATTTTATTTTACTTTTTATTTTCTCACGCATCGGGCACGGGGTTTCCACCGACCCCCGGGTCCGGGGCGTGATAGCACTGGTGGAGATGCTCTAAGAGATTTTTATTTTTATTTAATTATTTTTTAACCACATGTTACGATATGAGTGACTTATTAAGTTACATTACTATTTCAACAAAATAATATTCCACGTGGTGAAAAATTGGTGGGCCAAAGTTATGCCACGTAATGAGTTAACGGAATAATTGACGGAAAGACTAACGGAGGTAGAAGAGTGATAGGAAATCAAATTTTTATATATGAAGTTGACAAAAAATAAATTCATGTAGCAAAGTCATAATCTCTTGAAACTGCGGGTAATAAACTGAAATTTTACCCTAACATATATTACAATAATAATATTTCTTAGGGTTAATTACAGTTTAGTACCATGTGGTTACACCCTTAAGAGCATCTCCAAGGGAGATGTCAAATACCAAACATCAAATTTAAATTTGATGGCTGATGTGGTAATTTGACATCTTACATAGTTTTACACCCCACCCGATATGTCAAATTAAATTATTATTTTATTACATTTTAGTGTTGATTTATTTTTAAATAAAAAGAAAAGAAAAGAAAAAATAATAAAATATTCATTTGACATCTTGCTTTTGGGATGTCAAAAATAACATCTCAACCTCCAGCCTTCATTCCACATCAGCTTTGACATATCGGTTGGAGCAATGTGAGATGTTATTTCTAGCCGTTAAATATCTATATGGCACTTTTGACACATCGGTTGGAGATGCTCTAAGACATGTTAGTCCCTATGTTTTTAATTTTTACAATCACATACCCCGATCTTTCAAATTTGTTACAATGTGGTTCTGCCATTAGGATTTCTATCAGATCTCTGCATTAATTACGCGGCACTGTGGGTCCCACATTATTTATTTTTTAAAATTTAAATTGATTAAAATATGAATAAAACATGTTTTTTTTATAGAAAAAGTTGAAAAAGAGGAAAAAAAATTGGGACCCACTGACTCAAAACTAGCACCCTCTTCCTC
>NW_018922260.1:39738-53774 GCF_002207925.1 Prunus avium | reverse complement strand
ATGGTGGTTATTAAGGTCGAGGGGGGGGTGCTGGGGTTTGGGGAAAAAGAAATCAGAGGGAGGGGGAGAATTCGGGAGGAAGAAGGGGGAGGGGGTCGGGGTTGCAGGCTAAGGTGAAGAAGAAATCGACGGGGGAGAGGAGAGCGTAGAGGGGAGAGAGAGATTTTTTATTTATTTAAGTTTTTAATATTTTATTCAATTTAAAATTTAAAAAAAGTGAAGATGTGGGCCCCATAATGCCACATAGGCAACTAACGGAGAGATTTGACGGAAACCTTAACAGCGGAACCACATTGTAACAAATTTGAAAGACCAGGGTATGTGATTGTGAAAATTAAAAACATAGGCACTAACATGTCTTAAGGGTGTAACCAAAGGGTACTAAACTGTAATTAATCCTATTTCTTAATACTCCCCCTCAAGTTGGAGAGTGAATATTGTGAAGCCCCAACTTGTCACGTAGTGTCACAAATTGATCCTTTCTCAAGGCCTTTGTAAATACATCTACTAACTAGAAGCATGTAAGTACATTTGAAGGACGAATCATTCTAGCTTGCAGTTTTTCTCAAACTATGTGACAGTCTATTTCAATGTGCCTTATACGCTCATGAAAAATAGGATTTGCTGCAATGTACAAAGCTGCTCAGTTATCACACAAAAATGGCGTAGGATCTATTTGTGAAACTTTTAAATCTTGAAATATATAGCACAACCAAGTGAGCTCCAAACATGTATTAGCCATTGCTCGATATTTAGCTTATGTTGCTGATCTTGAAACATTGGCTTGTTTCTTGGATTCCATGAGATGAGAGAATTTCCAAGGATTGTAACAAACCTTTTTGTGGCACAACAACCACCCCTATTTGAATCACAAAAGGTTTTAAGTCAAGATTATTGGTGGTAAAAAGTAGTAGATCTAGGCCAGGAGTACCTTTGATATATTTGAGGATTCACATGGCAGCATCACAATGGGCTTTTCAAGGCTTATGCATAAATTGACTCAGTATTTGAACTGAATAGACTATGTCAGGCCTTGTGACAGTAAGATAAATTAGTTTGCCAACCAATCTTCTATACTTAGTTGGATAATTTCGTAATGCTTCATCTGTGGGAGTGACTTTCAAATTATGTTCCATAGGAAACTTATCTGGGCGTACACCTAGGAGTCTTGAATCTTGCAAAATATCTAGTGCATATTTTATTTGAGACATGAAAATACATTTCTTGGAACGGGAGAATTCAATACCCAAAAAATATTTTAAATCTCCGAGATCTTTGATACGAAAGCATTTGAGGAGGAATGTTTTGAGACGTTCCATTGCTTGAAGATTATTTCCTATGAGAAGTGTGTCATCAACATAAATAAGGACTGCGGTAAATGGAGTACCTGGACCCTTGGTGAAAAGGGAATAATTAGCTTTTGATTGGTGATAACCAATTTTCTGAACGGTATCTAAAAAAGTGGAGAACCGGTTTCAGGATGCTTGTTTGAGTCCATAGAGAGACTTGTTGAACCAACATATAATGTTCTCACCCCTGTAGGTGAAGACCAAGTGAATGCCCTATGTACACCTCTTCATGAAAATTGCCATGAAGGAAGGCATTCTGGACGTCTAATTGGTGAATGAACCAATTGTGGGCAGCAACCATAGTAAGAAGACATCGAAAAGTAATGAGTTTGGCTATAGAGGAAACAAATCTCAAGATAATCAACGCCTTCAACCTGAGTATATCCCTTAGCAACAAGACGAGCTTTGTAGCGCTCAATGGTGCCATCAGACTTGTATTTGATTTTGTAAACCCATTTGCATCTGATCGGTTTATGACCCGTAGGGAGTGGAACCAAACTCCATGTATTATTGTGCTGCAATGCTTATAATTCTACATCCATGGCTTGGTGCCAATTTGGATTACGGATAGCCTGAGCATATGATGAGGGTTCTGTGTGACCTGTAATGTTAGCGAGAAAAGCATAATGGGTAGAAGAGAAATGGGAGTAAGAAAGAAAATGAGAGTGAGGATATCGAGTACCTAATACAAAACGAGGTGCTGGAGCGGATTGATTGACTTTGTTGGACATGTGGTAGTATTGATGCCTAGCCGGAGGTTGCTTAGGACGAAGAGACTGTCGTGGAGGAATGATGCATTGTGTGGAAGGATTTGACTCGGGGGTTAAAAAAAGAAAATCTGGAGGGTGTGGGGTCGGCTGGTTGTGAAGGCGAGTTAGATGATGTGGGCTGAAGGGACAGGGGTGGAGTAGGGTTGGTGGGGCATGTTGGAGCTACCGGCGAGTGTATGAGGGAAGCGGGCCTGAGTGTGTCAGGCATTGGGGCATGCAAAGATCACAGCAGGGCGTGCTACGGTTGGAGGGATGATGTGTTGGTGGAAAAAGGGTCTGATTGGGGCCCGCTATCAGGTAGGTCAGGGAGAAAAGGGGGCAAAACAAAAATAGTTGAAAAATGAGAGAAAGGAAAGGTGGTTTCGCAAAATTTGACATCACGACTGACAAAAAAATTGTGAGTTTCCAAATCATAAAGCTTGTAACCTTTTTGACCATTGGGATATACAACAAAAAGAAAACTTTTGGCACATGGGTCAAATTTATGGATAGGATGAACAATGGTTGCATAACATAGACAACCAAAAACTCTCTAGTGATCAAGCGATGGTGGATGATTGTTCAACAATTCAAAAGGGGATTTAGTGGATAATAGTGGTGATGGTAGTCGATTAATAAGTTATATAACAGTCAAGAAACAATCACCCCAGAAAGTAAAGGGTAAATGGAATTGGAAATGCAAAGCAAGGGCTATGGTGAGAATATGTCGATGCTTGCATTCAACAACCCCATTTTTGTTTGGAGTGTAAACATAGGTGCATTAATACTCGATGCCATTAGATCATTTACCCTTGATGACTTTTTCTTGATTTCTCAAGAATGAACACCTTTGTTGGAAAGGCCTTTTGTTTCTCTTGATTTTGACTCCTTCACCTTAAGGCTCCAAGATTGGAGTACTCTACCTCACCAGACCAAATGCTCCTAGAGATGAAGAGAAGGCAATAAAGAAGTATGGATGCTAGTCTACTTCTTGATTGGACCAATTTTTGGTTTATGGAAGATGAGATACAAAGATGATCACTCATCAACCAAAGTAGGAAACCAAAAACCCTAGCTAGGTTTTCTCCAACAATTTGCTTATATAGGACAACACAAAAGGCAATTGGGTGGGTATTGGGGCTCCATTTGGTTCGTAGGTCATGTCATCTTCTGCCACTTATCCCTTGGACCCAATAGCCTTTTGGGCTATTTTGTCCCTTTCCTTTTAAATCATATTTAAAAGCCCAATCCAATATTTATATATGTCAATATTAATTCCATAATTAATCTTTTAATTATAATTTAACTATTAAATTATAATTACAGTCTTACTTAATTGACTCGATCGAACTATTTGACTTTGGTCAATTGCTCCGGTCAACATGTTGACTTTTTACTGTTGACTTTGACATTTGATTATCAACCATTAACTTGTGTCTCATCATTTCATTTCTCATCATTTGTACCTCAAATCACATTCTTTGGGTGTGTAGATCCGTAGGTTCCCTTTACCAAGGTAGTGGGTTGACTCAACTCCTCAGAGATGATATAGAAATTAAATTCCACAATTTAATTCTTCCTATTAATAAAGGTTAATTGAAACCTTTTAGGACATCTACAAACTATGGTTGTCGCCTAGCAACAAGTCACGGTTATCCGAGCTAAATGAGACAGTGTGAAAGAACCTATTCAAAATTGGAATGACTGTGCAATTGAATCCTTATCTTATGTCAATACTCCTTATTCACATTATTAGATCATGGAATCCGATTGTCAATATCCTAATGTGAATCATTCCTTTTATATGATTATCCTGGTAAGACTTGAAGACTTCTACTTTCAAGTCTTATCCACTACTTTGCACAGAGATTTGACCAATCATATCTTGGAGTATTCTCTCTCCTTTACTGAGAGTAGAGATTCCTTGTTGTACATTCATTTGTTTCCATGACTCTATTGAGAATCTTGATGAGCAACTTTAAGCTATGCCTAATTCAGCATGACTATATAGTGCCCTCAAAGATTAACATAGCCACAAAACATCTATGATGCCTCAGGTTTAAGGATTAGTTTGCATCATTGCAATTTATGAGTTCCAGCTTGACATGTGAGTAAAGACTTCCATGCTGTAACTCATATGCTGGATCGCGTTCAGTGTACTTATTCTTCTACAAGCACCTACACACATATCGATGTTTCTCCACACTTAATGACTTGAGACATTGCCATTCCCTACATATAAAGACAATACTGTGTGTACTGTTCTTTGCGGAATATTGACGCCCAATCAATATTCCTATGACCAGGAACATATTCAGGATTTGGGGATGATGAGAAGTCTTCATGTATGCAATCTCATTACATAGCTCTCATATCCACTAGTGTATTCCTTGGCCTGGTTGTTCTACATATTGAAAGATAACATAATATGTCTTTTATCAAAGATATCATTAACTCTAACTATTACATAATTAGTTGGCTTTAGGGGCATATTTCTAACATATTGAACTTAAAGGAAATGGAAGTTTTCTTTGTTTGGCCATGGGACAAACATGACAATTATTATCAAAAGAGATAGTACCGGAAGACAATAATGGAAAACTAGTTTAAGACGAGAAGGAGATGGATGGCCAAGTCGCATTTGCTACAAATTTGAGGGATGAGAAACTTAACAGGAGACAGACGTCTTTTGCAATGGAGACATATAATAGAGACCCCCACGTTGTTTACCCATACCAATCATCTTTCCCGTAGCCAAGTCCTGCAAGACACAGAAAGTGGGAAACAAAATGGCACAACAATTTAGAGAGTCAGTGACTTTGCTAGCAGACAATAGATTTAACTAGAAAGAAGAAACACATAAAACTTTGTCTAAAGTGATATCTGAATTGAATGGGATGGTGCCAATGGAAGTGATTGGGGCAGAAGACCTAGTGGGTAAATTAACAGTGGGCATCATATGATCTTTTTATGTTTGTTCATTGTGTGCTTTCATCTGGTTGCAAGTCATAAGCATTAGATATGTCTCTAATTTGTCCCAAAGGCCTTTGAGTTTTGTGAAATAGGCTGAGCTTGTCATGGTGCCTTGTGAGAGGGAGGCTATGGACTTCTGGATCTGATAGATTGTTGGTGCATTCTTTTGTGACAACTGATCTTTGAAATCTTCCCACACCTGTTGGGTGGTCATGATGTGGACAACCCCTTTGGCTAGATCAGGTTCCACAAAGGAGGAAGCTTCACTCACAAACCACTACACTAAACTTGTTTTTGTGATATTTATTCATTTACACAATGTTTATATAAACAATCAACGGTTTAAAAAAAATTCATTTCAACACAGATTCACACAAAAATTGTAAACAAAAATACAATGTCGATATCAATGATGTAAAAACAAAAACAAAAACTACAAACAAAAACTAAATTTATAGAAACAAAAACTGCATTGCAAAACCATGATGAAAGTACTAAACTTAGTGAGACACCAAAATGCAAAACCATGATGAAAGTACTAAAACAGAAATAGAAACTGTAATGCAGAAGCAGAAACTGCAATGCAGAAATGGAAACTGTAATGCATAGTCTGAGTAAAAATGCACCTACTAATAAGTAAGGAACTAAAAGTCAAAACCATGATGAAAGTACTAGAAAAATCTACAAAAATATCTATAAAAAAACAGCACCTCAACTCAAATCTGATAAAAAAAACCAAAGTTAAAAAAAAAACTACATCAAAGAGTTGAAAAATCAAATTATAAAAATCGAAAAATAACTTGAAAAATCAAATAACAATTTGATCAAGAATACACATACCTCAACAGCAAAAAAATTGAGCTTCACATCAAAACATGAATACTGCAATAGAAGAAGAATATTGAAAAACGCACTGCAGTTTCTATAACCGAAAGTTCTCATATTTAAGTGGGATTTTTTTTATAAAAACAATGTAGATATCAACGATGTAAACAAAAAACAAAAAAAATGCAAAACGCAAAACAAAAATAGCAAACAAAAACTAAAACTAATTTTATAGAAACAAAAGCTATACTGAGTATGGGGGGGAAATAAACATATTAGTAAGTGAGGAACCAAAATGCAAAACCATGATGAAAGTACTAAACCAGAAATGGAAACTACAATCCACGTTCTTGTCTGTTTGGTTTCTTCCAAGGAAAAATTGAAAGGGCGCCGAACTAAGGGAATCAAAGGAGAAAAAGAAATGAGAGAGAGGAATTGATTGAGCCAAACAACACCGGTCGTGGCGGCGAACTTTACTAGACAACGTCTTGGATATCATGGTGGTACAGTCCTGCGACCATTGGACTATTCCAGCCAAAATTGGCCATGAATTCCGGCTGTTTGGGTTTGGTATTTTAGGAGGATGATAGAAAAGGTGACGGCGAGCAACTTTCGTGAAGGAATGATGGCGAGATAAGGTTGTTACAGGGACGGAAAGTCGTCATGAAATTGGGTTTGCGGCAGGCCACAACTGCTGGACTACTCTAGCCAAAATCGGCTACGAACGGTAGTTGTTTGGGTCGGTTATTTTGGGAAGATGATAGAGGAGGTGATGATTGTTGTTGTCAGATTCAGCTGCATCAAAATCAATTTAGCTACATCCTCAACTTGTGATACTTGCAAGTGCACGAGCCGTTAGGTAGTATAGCACGTGTAAGTGCGAGATCGATCCCACGAGGATTGATGATAGATTGTTTCAATTTGATTCCCTGCACAAAACAAAAATGGAAACAAAGTTTAAAGATTATTGCGAAGAGTATATTAGGGAACAATCCAGTTCTAAGTTTCAAGCAATTAAGTTAACAAGTTCAATTCAAGTAAAACGATTGATTCTCTCTAATGTATAATTTAGCCATGGTGTCTGGTCTAAACCTTGTATTCGCAATTCCCTAATTAGATCCTTACTGTCAAACCTAAAGTAAGCATTAGAAATTCATTAAGCATAGGAGAACGTTTTAAACAACTAAGCATGTATCTAATTCCTGTTATCGAATGTCCATACATACTCTTCCTATTCATAGTTCAATTTAAATTAAAGCGTATGGTGTCTACTCTTAATATTCCAACTAAGATAGCTAACATACAAGTTTAAATGGTGATCAAACATTCAAACAATCATATCAACTGTTAAGCGTAATGAATAAGAACAAGAACTAAAATTGAAACTTGGAAACCAATCAAATCATCATGGTGTTTTATTAAAACAAAGTAAAACTAAGGAAATACAAGAAGAAAAATAAAAGGCAAAGGGAGGAAAAGATAAGGACAGCATGCTAGAGATGGAAAAGTTTCATCTGCATGGCTGCCAGGAGGCCAAAGCCTCCCAGCTGTTACTACCTTCTCTCTTCTCTCCCTTTGTGACTCTCAACTCTCCCTTTCTTTGTGTACAATGTGATGGAATATGAATGAATGATGAATTGTCCCCCTTCAGCTCTTTGGAGACTCTATTTATATGCACAAGAGTTAGGTGAAATCAGATTATACAATTAAGTCCACCAAGCATACCTACTTCACCTAACACACCAATGCAATTGAAAATTAGTTCACCAACAACACCAACAACACCCACTTCATCTTTTTTATTTCTTGTGGCTGCTGGAAATCTCCACTTGAATCAGCTCACCTAACTTCCCCACCATCAGAAATCACCTCATGCTTAGGTCAAAATGACCAAGCACACTCAGCTCATCCTTAGGTTAGCATGACCAACAACTTCATGGGTTTATAGATTGGACTTCCCTTAAGCAAATGACGACTTTGAGCCCTCCATCTTGAAGTTCAGAATGTTATCATTCAAACCATATGTCATTTGGGCCAATCCAAGGTCGGAGGAAGAAGTTAAGGCAGAAACAAATGGCTAACTCGTTTGACAGCGCACACAAAATTCATCTTGAGTATGGTTCTGTGTTTGATGGGTGACGGACTCCAGATTTATCTAATGAGGGTGAATATTGGATATGTTATAATGGACACCATTGGAACAACTTCCATGAAAGAGGTTGCCTCATTCGAGCTCTGTAGGCTGCTGAAATAGGGCATGCAATGTGACTTACGAAACTGGACTGACAAGGGAGTGTAGCCCAAATTGGATTTGTCTTTAAGCTCTTCTTCCCTTCATCCAAATCAGGCCTTAACATGCTTGAATTGCATGAATTATGCTCTCTTGCTCTATTGACCCACAAAACACACACAGAGAGGTAAATGACTCAGAATTGTAAGAAACTAAGCAAAATGACAGTAAATAAGGCATGCATATGTATGAAATTATCAGCATAAAAATGGCGAGCAACTTTCGTGAAGAAATGAAGACGAGATAAGGTCGTTACGGCGATGGAAAGTTGCTGTGAAATTGGGAATGTGGCTGCCTCGTTTTCCAGTCGAGAGAGAGAGAGAGTGGGGGAAGGAGAGATCTGATTTTGGCTAGGCTTTCAAACAAAAAGGGTAAAATTGTATTTTACCTTTCTAATTTAGACAGGCCCAACGAATTTTTTGTGCCTCCTCTTTAGCCAAATTCAAAACAAAATTTGATTCCTAGGTATTAAAACCCAAACAAAAATACTCTATGTCTCAAATCCTAATTAGTAAGGATTGTTATGTCTAATACCTAATTTTTCTTTAAATTTACCCTTGGTAAGATTAAAATTAGCTTGTAGTAGAAGGTTTACAAACATTATAAATATTAACCTTGTAACTTATAATCACAAAATCATCATCAACGTGTTGGTTATGGTGGAGCCAGAGGAGGGAAATGGAAGGGGTTCAAATGCCCCAAATGTAATGGGAAGATTAAAATTAGCTTGTAGAAAGTTTTCCATTTCAATGTCAGCAGGTGGTTAACGGGTCCACCTGTTTTTAATCCAACTCGTTAAACTCAACCCAAATACTGATTTTTTCGTGTGAATTTGTGTCGTGTTAACGAGTGATGGGCAATATTGCCAAGTCTAGCAACAAATACAACTACAACTAAATTCCGTTTCCTTCCCCCCACAGTGTGGCTATTGGACTTCACACGACAAATGACTAAACCTGCTTTAATATAATGAAGGAAGTTGGGGTTTCACCTCAAAATTAATTACCAATCGAATGAGTGTTCCAACCCATTAGGCCATCTCTAACCCAGCAAACCAAACCCAAAAAATCCTAAATTTTTATTCCAATTCCTCTCCCAACCTAAGAAAAGTCAAGGGCTAAAATTTGGGAGAACCTAAATCTTAGGTGGAATACCAATCCAACTGTTGCCTAGACTGGAATTTTTGTGTGTGGACATGGAGCCAGAAGCAGCCACGCGCAAGGAGGAAAAACTAGGGCCCGCAGCTGCTATGTTGCAGAGGGGTGTCGCGGCTCTTTTTTTCTTTTTGTTTTTTATTCCAACAATAACCCAAATCAACGATCCAAATTAAATCCAAGTTATTTTAACGGTAAGAAAAAAGATCCAATGGCTGAAATTTAAATCCAATTGTCAAAATAATATTTTAAAGTAATCTAAATCAGTTCCAACCCCAAAACTCACTCGACACTCTATAAATCACCACCCATTTCTCAAATAAAATTATATTTGTGGAATTTCAATTTTTAGGTCAAATTGTTCAAAAAATAAAATTATGAAGTTATTTAAAAAGATTAAATGAAGAAAAGTTATCCATGAAAAAAAAATTATACTTAAACCATTCTTAAACAATTCAATAAAATTGCGGACTTAAAATTAAAGTCTGAGAGGTTGGGGAAAAAAAGGGTTTGAATCCGGACAAAACCCAAATATTTAGTTTTTGGAAAGGAAAAAGGTTTATTTACTGTAGTTTCCCCTAAAACTATGGTCAAATCTCACTTCACCCCCTAAAAGTCAAAATGTAATAACCCAATCCTAAATTAATATTTAATTATTAATTTATTCAAGTAAAAGACAATTTGACTCTGAGAATATTTTAATGGGTTTAAGAGGTGACTTTTTGTTCATGAAAGAGTTTGGGGATTTTGGTTGTATCGTTGCGTAGAGCACGTTGTGTTGAGTCCGTAGACATGTAGTGGCTCAATTTGAAGTTGTAACGAAGAAGTTACGATCAAAAGAAGCCCAGTGGCAAAACCGTAATTTTTTTTAAAAAGGGTTTTTTAAAAAAAAAACCAGAAACCTCTCTCTCTCTCCTCCCTCTCGCGCAAACCTCTCTTTCTCTCTCCTCTATTCAAAAACAGCCACGACCTCTGTGGCTTTCGAAGGCGTTTCCGGCCATGTCCGGTGGACTCCAGCCACAAAATTGGTCCCATTCTTTTTGTCTCTCTCTCCTCTTTTCATACATACCCATATCTAGCCTTGATTCCAAGTGAATAAACAAAAAAATCTAGCCAAAGTTGAGCCAAAAAATGGGTTGTTTTAAACTGCGAGCACCGACACCATTTCCGGCCAACTCCGGCCACCACCAACCACCAAATTACTTCCAAAACACTCCCCTACCTCCCCTATGTGATTTCCCTCAAAGACCCGACCCAATTTCAAGTAGAAATTGTCAAATTCAAAACCAAAATTTTCTAGGTTTTTCAAAGACAAACATTCGTTCAAGTGCTTTAAAGGTTGAATTGATCTTCGTGAATTGATCTTCGAGCAAAGGTATAAAGTTACTCCCCTTGATGTGCTTGAAAATTTCTGATCGCTGGAAAATTTCTCTACACACCTGCAAGCCAAGGCTGTGCGTCGGCGAGGTGTCAAGGCTGGGTTTTGGTCCTAAAACAATCCCTACATCGTCCCGAGCACGGCGGTATGCTCAGATTTCAATTTGGTTACTGTTTGACTGTCGATCGGATATCGCATATTAGGCGTTATCCAGGTTCGATATGTTCTGACCATTGGATCGACTTTATTTTCAAATATGTTGGTTTAGGCACCTTTAGGATTGTGTAGGAATTCGCGGGTCAAGAATCGGAGTCCCGTATACTCCGATTCAATATTTCAAAGTTTAGGTAAACGGTAACTGTTTGATCGTGCGACCGCGAGCGATCCGACCATTTGATCCTGACCAAACTTGCAGGACGTGTTTAGTTAATTTTGTTGAACCTATAGGAACTCTCGAATTATTAATCGGAGGTTGTGGACCCCACGGGGGACCAGAATGACCAATATGGGAATTTAATCGCTTGTTTAACCTCGAGTCTTTTTAGACCATGCCACCTGTAGAAATGTTGAAAATGGGCCTAGGAACCTTCTTAAGTTACGTACACGCACTTTTGAGGCTGGGGGTCAGGATTTTGATTAAATATTTATGGTTGAGCTATTTTATTAATTAAATATTTTAATTGCTTAAATAGGTACTCGGGCTTCTTTGAATCCGCAGGGAAGGACCCTCGAAGGGTCAGGCTAGCTCAAACGCTCAGTGAGTGGATTTTTGTTTTCTAAATGAATTTTATGCAATTAAAGTTTTATTAAATGATCATGAACGAATTATTTATGACTTTTACTTTCCAAGCATTAATATTTGAATTCAAATGCTTTTATTAAATTGTGTTTATGATTAAATGTGAATGGCTTGGAACGTAGAAAAGGAAATGGTAACAGGATTTAAGGATTGAGTGAGAAATAGTTTTATAAATTTTCCAGGAAAGGTTTTTAAACCACCATAGGTACCCAAATGTTCCCTTCGGATAAATTGTTGCCTTTAGATATAATGATGTCCACGGACATCCTAGTTGCCTTCGATTGAGTCAGCACGCGTTTGATAGTTGCCCCATGAGTCTTAGGGATATCCAGACTGTGAGGAGGGAGGAATGCTGCTCAGGTTGACCAAGTTTCCCCTGAGTCTTGCAAGAAATGCGGCTCGGGTTGACTTTGTGTTACCGAGGCCTGCGAGGATGTGTTGCTTATGTGACACTTGGAATTGACGGCATAATGTGAGAAATAAATATAAAATCATGGAATTG
Organism: Prunus avium; assembly: GCF_002207925.1. Next base: position 41,755 of record NW_018922260.1, on the reverse strand, counting down.
ACGGATATATGATGGGTACACTTTGGTAGATAGGAATTATTCATTTACAATGCTTCCAAATGGTTTTGATGATTTGTTTAAATGCATGATCAATTATATGTATATAAATATGCATGCCTTAATTCTTGTACGAATATAGAACATTGATACAATTGAATTTCTAAATGTTTTGACAGTGGGGTTAGTATGTTGATATTCTATTTTCCAAAACTTTCTTTTGTCCACTCACATTCTTAATGTTTTGCTCCCCCAGGCAGTAGTCGTGTACCAGAGCACCACCACAGGGTGATCATCACCCACCACTCATCCTTTCTCCACTACGTAGGATATTCTCATGTATTCGTACTACTTTTGTAAATTAACTAAATTAGCATGCTCTGAAATTGCCCTAGGGTTTTCTATAAGGCTTGAGGCCACCAAGATTAGATGTTGGATTGCGTGAATTCTAGCATTGTGCATGCTAAATGGTTGCGGATATTTAATTGCGATTTGTGCAGGTAAAATTTTTGGGAAACGAGCGATTTACAGGGGAGACTTTAACAAATTTTCGGCACAAGTCAATTCTGAAAAAGAATTTTAAAACTTAGTCAAAATGGCAATTTGGTCAAGTGTGCCCGGCACCTGCCAGGTGTCGAACACGCGCAGGGTTCGACTTAGATCCCAAAGCGGAATTTGGGTCAAGTCCAGTCACAAAGTGACTCACTTTACCCCTTTGACCAAGGTTTCATGCTTTGCTTTACCCATACTGTTAACTCCATTCGTAAGTCTGTTAAAATTGCTGACGTGGCAGGGGTATTTCAGTAATTCTATACACGCGGATTATTTACTCACTAATTTAGATGATGTGGCAAAATGGAGCCCACCACTATCAGAGACCAAAACAAATTTCAATTACCTTTAAATAATTTAAAAATCAATTATACAACATAAAATTTATGAATTAATTAATTAAAAAAGAAAACCCAGCCAGCCCCAACTTTATTCCTCAGCAACACCCTGCGCCTGTGTCTCTTTATCAACAAACCCAGTACAGCTCCCAACACCCTAGCCACCATCATCCTCCACCAAACCACCCTCTCAGATCTCCGCCTCGTGCCCTCCCCAACTGGATCTTGCCGCCACCTATAGTGAACAGCTCCAATCGCACAAACTTCCCACAACCACTCTCATCGGCACACCCACCCTCCTCCTCTGGCGAACCCCTTCACTCCCTACCCCTCTATGTTTGGACATAATCGAAACGGTAGCAATAAAGAGAGACATAGATGGTGGGGTTACCGAGCACTGAGATAGAAATTTGGGGAGTTGGGTTTCTTGATAAATTTTGGTGAGACAGAGAGGAATAGTGTCTGCCGCGCAAATCTCACGGCCTGGAGTTCCGGGCCGAGGGGATGTGCGTTAACACGGGGTTTCCTGCTTTTGGGTGCGGTGCGGTTGTGCGCGGGCGTGCCAGCACGGTTTACCGTGCGTTGATGTTTAGGTGAGTGTTGGATGGGTGAATGGCGCGCCTGTTTGATCTGTCTTCCTGGTCAAACGATTGTAGCCGAGAGAGGAACTGGTCTCGGCTGTTAGGTTCACGGCCTGAACTACAAGGCCGTCGAGTGATGGTGTTGGTGGTGGGTTTTGGGCGGTGCTCCGGCGCGCTGCTCAGGGAGCGACGGTCGTGTGATATATGGGGTGAGTGAGCGAACAACAAGGATGGTGCTCCGGCGCCTTGAAAATCAAGGGTCGTATGATATATTGATGAATGGATTCTGCTTACAACCTAACACTACTCATAGGAAAGCAAGTAAAGATATTGAAAGTGCATTACAAAAAAAAATAAGTTGCTCCGTGGGAGGCTTGTTTTGGTGTTTGAACCCTTTGAATGTAGCTCAAACCTTGTATTTATAGGAAGAGTCCCTGGATGAGTAATCGAGGCTGAAATTACGCATAGTGGAGTCTGATTAGCGCAAGTGGGCAATCCAATCGACATTTGGGATCGTGAAGTATGGTGATGAGACCCCAGAAATCCTGG
>NW_018922260.1:26682-39659 GCF_002207925.1 Prunus avium | reverse complement strand
GCCTGGATAGCTGGTGAACCAACATCTCAAGCTGTCAGAATTCTTGTGAGAATGTCCACGTCTAATCAATCTGATCTTCATCACCAAATCCTGACTTCAGTCACTTCCCACCTTCCCTCATGCATTAAATGCTACTTTGTGGCCAATGGGTTTTGCTGCATTAAACAGGCACTACTTCATTAAATGAAGCCTGGGACCCTGCTGTCACGTGATGATTTGCCTTTAATGTCTTGGCCGCAATTTTGTTCGGCCTCGGCCTCGGCCTACGTTTGAGGCCGAGATGATCATGCCTTACCATTTCTTCTTTTATTCTTCAAGGAAGACGAATATGCCCTGGCAAAACGCTGCGTTTCATCCTCTGCGAACAAGTGCCAGGGCCGAAAGAAAGGGCTCCTTCGGCCAGCTCGTGGCCGTGATTTATCAGGCACAAACAAATAGAGACACAGAGGACCACCAACACCATCCCTCTAGCCCAACTCGATGCTCCCCTCTCCCCTCCCTCAATTCTTTTTGCACCTTTCATTCCTTCATTCCTCTTGGAAATTTTTTTACTTGGCTTTCCCTTTGCGTGGATGGGATATGGGTGGGAGGATAATTGATATTTTTAATGTTTTAAATTATTTAAATGTAAATTAATTTTTATTACTTTTTGGTCCATGCTAGAGTGTAGGTTCCACCTTCCTACATCACCAAGATTACTGGATAATAAGCCATGTGTATGAAATTACAAAAACACTCATGTCACGTTAGTAATTTTAACAGATTTTTAGATGGAGTTAACGGTAGGGGGTAAAGCGAAACAAGAAACCTTGATCAAGGGGTTAATTGAGTTGAAAAAAGCCTTATAAGCGCTTGCGAGGTTTCTTGACGTTTCTTCTGTTTGCTAAGCTTCTGTCGTTTCTGTCTGTACTGCGACCTAGAATCTGATCTGCACTCCAAGTCCTTCGTTTTATGAAACTGATTTTGAGTTTAGAGAAAGCTGGCACAGCCGGCCATTACATACAGACCTATGAAGCAACTTAATGCCCTCACTGCTTTAATTTTTCAGGGCATGGTTGGTGATACAAAGAAATGGGCTTCAATATCTCTTGTCATACCATTGATTCGTTTCTTAATTAAACCTTTTATTTTTTTTTTTCAACTGACAAATATATCATCAGTACGTTTTCCAACCCATATATATGAAAGTGCAGGAAACGTCTCGTACATAAACATCAAGTACTAAGGACCATATTTGTTTTCAAACCTAATTGATATGAATTGGAATTAAATCGATACATCAATACCATACAGCCCTGTCAGGTCAAGATGACATCAATGAGTTTATGAATTCCATCTCCTGTTGTACACCGTTGATTTATATTTGTCTCCTAGTAGTAAGTGTAAAGCTGGGGAGGAGAGGGGTAGGTCAAGTTTAATGCATCTATTCTATACGTTTTCAGTATGGGAGGAATTAACATGGACGGCTGAGATGCAAGTTACGTGTAGACCTCATCCATCCACGTATAATGAAACAGTTGAAATTTTTTAATTATCTATAGGATTAAAAAATTACAAAGTTTAAGCTTAAGTTAAACAAAAGAGGAAGAGAAAGAGCATGAAAAAGATTAGGAGTTTTTAGTGCAAATATCACACACATAACCTAATAGATTTAATTGAAAGTAGAAGAGTGATGAAGAAGTTTAATGGTTAATTTGTAGACAAAAAGAACCTAATATATTATTTATTTTAAAGTAAATATCCCAAATATAATATAATATATTACAATATTTAAATACAAAGGGTAAATAGATTAAGGGGCCTAGGACCATACTAGTCCCTACATGGCTCTGCCCCTGTGGCCGTTGGGGGGCTAACATGTGGGTGAACATGACTATGATACCGTGACTGAGGTTCCAACCCCAAAAGCAATTGACAATTAGAAAACGACAAAACTCATTATAAGCCCTTGCATGATTTTTTAACAGTGAAGGAGCTATGCTTACTGGAAATGGTACTTTCCTTTCACGTGAATCAATTAAGGTACTTCATATGTTTCCTTCCATTTCTATATATATAAATTACTTTCCGTTCTCTCTAACTAGCTACTAATCATATTAATTATCCTTCAAAATGCAGATGTTAAGTTCATGTTGTGTCGTATTATCGTATACCTGTTTTACCAAAATACACACTAAGTTATAATAATTTTGAGGCAAATGTGTCATCGTCACAGTCTCGAACAGAAGTCAAAGACAACTACACGCACATGATCATAACCAAAGGCTTCATGATATCTCTCACAAATTGGGCCAAAGGTATAATTAAGACAGCTTCTACACATGCATGCACTTTAGAATACGATCGACAAAAACATGTGACGTGAATACATTTGAACTGCATGCACTTTTATACGAAAAAAAAACATGTAACGTTGAAAAAATGAGTTAGAATTATTTAGGGATCTATCCCTTTTAATGTTTATACTAGGAAACAGCTAAAATCATAACTGCTAGCCCAACTGCCCCACCAATTTCATTAAAGATTAAACTGGTCATGGGAATCAAAATTGGATAGCTTCGGTTCATACGAGGACAATTGGATCTTCTAAGGTTGCCACCTTGCCGACATGAGCCAAATGTGTGTTAGGTCATTGATTAGGGCAATAAGCCCGTTTCTCTTTCACTCGAATTCAAATTTCCTTTCTGGTAGATTAGATTAATGTAGAGTAATTTAGATTATAGCTTGTATTTTAAAAAAACTGCAAATACGGGATATTAATGGAATAAAGGAAAATACTACCGCCAATCGCCCATGAATACCTGACGTTTTTTCAGGTGTTGTGAGCAACACTCTTAATATTTTCTTTAACTAATAATTTTTTTTCAAGTATTTGAATATATATAGATGAATTATACGTGATTTACGAAATCATCTATATGTTATCGTTTTGTATGAATTATGCTAGTTAATGGTTTTGGATATATATATGGTTAAAACTTAGGGATTATGTTAGGAAAAAAAACCCACTTGGTAATCCGGGTTGATGGCATGGATTAAATGGGAAAAGCTTGAATCCTTAAAATTGAGGAGGAAATCCTCCTAATAACTAATCTGATTTTGACATGTGTAAAAAAAAATAAGGAGGATGGACAGCTTTTATCTCATATGACATCCATTTTAAATTTGGGAGTATAAAAGTTGATGACTTTTTGTAGATGGATATTTGACCCATGACCAGTTAATTTCGCTTCTGGGCTTCAGTTGGAGTTTTCACATTTGTTGCCAATCCAATTGCTTGTAAAAATCTTATCACATACCAAGTAACATCAATCTGCCACCATTCAAAACTTTGTCGAGCTGAGAAATCAAAAGCATGGTGATTGTTGTGCCATCCTTCTCCAAGTGCTAACAATCCCAACCACCTAAACGTACAATTGAAAAAATATACATTTAATATCTCTCATCAGGATTCAGGAAGGAGAACATATAACAATATCACAACTTCCATATTTATTCAAAATGTACCAATTGTTCATTGACATATCACCAGTGAGATATACTTGTTTTCCCCAAATATGACAAGCTGAATTTACTAACATAGTACTATGGAAAACACATACCATCCTCAGCCCCTGCAATAACAAGGTTAAACTTTAATATAGGTCTTATAATTAATTTGAATTACACGCATACCATCCTCACCCCCTATCTTCTTATTCTTGTTACTTGTAAGTAAATATGCCATAAACTCCTGCATTGTTTTATGACTTATGGAAATCAAATCGTCCGGTAAATCGACCAAGGAAAACTTCAATGTGAAAAATAATTTCCATGCCAGTTCATAATTAAAGATAACAAGATAGAAAACAATCTCACCAGTCCCCATGCCAGGAAGGGAAATCCACCGACGACATACAGTAAACTTCCAAGTAGAACACCAGAATGCAGAAGAAAAGTGCGATGAAGAAACCTATTGAAGGGTATTTTAGTCTTTCCATTTTAAAGGGTATTTTAGTCTTTCCATTTTCAAGAAAAAAAAAAGAGAGAAAAAAGAGACCTCTCTCTTCCTTTCTCCCCAACCCAAACCCCACCGGCCCCCAACACACATCGCACAGGACACCCCTCCCCCACCCCTCTTCTCTCTCTCTTAGCATGTATAAATTTTTTTGCGGTGTTCATTGAGCATGTATGAAATTTTCAGATACTTGAAACTACTTAAACTTCCCACCCAAAATCCAACCTCCTTCTTGTCTTCATAGTTTCATTAACTTACGCCACTGTGTTTTTGTTGAAGGATCTAAAGTTTGCTTGGTCACCATTTGTTACGTAGGCTACCGAATTGTTGGTTTGGTAGTTGTCCTTCCACAAATTTCAATATGCAAATGGGAAAATTCCAAAAAGAAAAAATAAGAAGAGGAAGGGGAAGAGGGAAGGGGAATGGAAAGAGGGAAGGGGGAATGGAGGAAGGGGTTGTAAAGAGGAAAGGAGGAATGGATTTCAAGGTGGGTGGGGTTGGAGCCACCGGTGGCGCACAGGGGATGGGAGAAAGTGAGATTTTTTTTTTCAATTTTAATTGTTTAGGGTTTAGAATGGAAAGACTAAAATACCCTTAAAAATGGTGGTCTTAAAGTCAAATGACAAATCATGGATTTTAAAAAATTAAGGTGACAAATTAAAACTGAGTTATAAGTTCAGGTGATATTTCTACAAAAATCCTTAATATTTTCTTAAATAATAATAATTTTTTTATATTTTGAATATATATAGATGAATTATGCGTGATTTACGAAAATCATCTTATATGTTATCGTTTTGTATATGAATTATGCTAGTTAATGGTTTTGGATATATATATATGGCTTTTATGAAGTAACTTGTACATTAAGATATAATAATGCAAAAGAACAATATGCGAAGAGAAAAAGTAAAAATATCATTCAACTTAGTAATTATATATTCAAAACTACGAACACAAAGTTTTTAAATAGTTCTTGCGTGACCATATAATATGTAGATCCAAAGTTTTTGAATATTAACCACATGGTAAACTTTATCTGTCACATCATATAGCAGATTGAACTTCTTTTTTCTGTCTTTGGCGGATAGGAAGCAAATGTTTAATTCTCAGCAGCCATGACTTTACTGTGTATAGCTTTTCTTCGCTTCTGGGCTTCAGTTGGAGTTTTCACATTTGTTGCCAATCCAATTGCTTGTAAAAATCTTATGACATACCAAGTAACATCAATCTGCCACCATTCAAAACCTTGTCGAGCTGAGAAATCAAAAGCATGGTGATTGTTGTGCCATCCTTCTCCAAGTGCAAACAATCCCAACCACCTAAACGTACAGTTGAAAAAATATACATTTAATATCTCTCATCAGGATTCAGGATTCAGGATTCAGGAAGGAGAACATATAATAATATCCCAACTTCCATATTTATTCATAATTTACCAATTGTTCCTTGACATATCACCAGTGAGATATACTTGTTTTCCCCACATGTGACCAGCTGAATTTACTAACAAAGTACTATGGAAAACGCATACCATCCTCACCCCCTGCAATGACAAGGAATAATTTAAACTTTAATAGGTATTAATTTGAATTGCACATATGTAATCCAGCTTTGATCTTTATGACAACCTCTTTACTAAGCATGTTTAATTAATTAATGAGAATAAGAAGAAAGAGGAAAGGAGAATCAAAGAATGAGAATCGGATCAACTACCCCTTCCTAGTTGATCCGATTCTTGGTTTTTTGAGTATTTGATCAAGGATTTTAAAGTGGTCCTTCGTATTAAATGTTCCTTAAGTGTATGTAAATAGGGAAAGTTAAGAATGAAAATCATTATCTATCTTCTTATTCTCGTTACTTATAAGTAAATGTGCCATAAACTCTTGCATTGTTTTATGACTTTATGGAAATCAAATTGGTCCGGTAAATCGACCAAGAAAAACTTGAATGTGAAAAATAATTTCCATTCCATTTCATACTTAAAGATAACAAGACAGAAAACAATCTCACCAGTCCCCATGCCAGGAAGGGAAATCCACCCACGACATATAGTAAACTTCCAAGTAGAACAACAGAATGCAGAAGAAAAGTGCGATGAAGAAACCTATAGAAGGCTTGCCTTTTCAAATCTTCAACGTTCTTCAGTCCTCCATACTGCAAAAGTTTCCATTTAGAGCTTGAACAAAATTATAGCGTATGCAAATATATTTGTTCTAGAAAGAGAGAGAGTAGGGTATGTTTTTTTTACTTTTCCAAACCGAGAGCCGCTATCGAGGATCCAACCCATGTGACTAAACCAAAAACCTTGAAGAGGGCTATGAACATCTTTCTCAGTATCAGTAAACTGGTGGTGATATCGGTGTGAGCTCACCCATTCTATTGGACTTCCCTACAAAATCAAACAAACAAACACAAATATTATAGCCTTGAAAATAAAAATAAAAGGCGTACCAAAAATATGTTGCTAAACGTTGATATATACACATATACCTGAAGTGAGAGAACCCCGAAATAGGCAAACAAGTACTCGAGCCATTTCGGAATACGAAAGCTCTTGTGAGCAAGATTTCTATGGAAAGACAAAGTAACTCCCAAACCCGTCACAAGATAGAGAGCACAGGCCACCCAAAAGGCAGGCCAGGTGAAATGAAACGGCGCCATCATACAAAGGCAATGAAGACTGAAAAACACAACTGCAGTGACTATGTCTAGTAAATTCCATTTCCTTCCCCAGAATTCTCCGCAGGGAGCCATCACAATATTGACCATAATCCCCATCGATGCTATCTATGGCTTCAATATTTTGCTTATGGTGTATCTTCTGCACGCTGCCACTGGCATTCTTATATAGACATACGTTGTATGAAAATTATTGTGTTTGGAAATAAGTTGGCCGCCCATTTCATATATCAGTACCGCAATTTAATACTTCGCTGTTTTGTCAGCATAGGGTTGGTTTGGTGATAGATAAATAGGGATAGGATTTCTTTAATAAGTGCATTAATTGAATTTCAGTTGTTTGAATTTGAAAAAAAGCATTCGTATTGAACTTAAGGAAGCAATTTGTGTTTAATATCAATTGCTTTAGGGTTGAAAAGGGCAATGTACATCTTTCTCAAATAATGTTTTAGATTCATTTGAAGTTATTTACATTGATACCCCTAAGGGTTTTGGTATTTTTATTACAAAACCTTGAGACATGTGGTATAAGTATAATTAAGGCCGGTTCATTGATTTTAAATGCCCCATGCAGATTTTAATGTACATATGAATTTATGGAGCCGATCCATGGTGCATTACTCGGCAATGGTTGTTGATTAATCGGTAACTTCAAAAATTACCAGAGCAGGATCATCTTTTCCCTACGGGTTGCCCTATATGGTGGGGTTTTGTTTTTATGCTTCATTTTATCCTTAACTGTCTGGACAAATCTAGAGAAGGTCGTACAAGTCTAAATGCATGATTCCGACCTTTAAAAAAAAAAGTCTAAAATGCATGCACTGCTTTGCTTAAATGAAACATCACAATATGTAGTTGTTATTTTCGCTATCATTTCCCAAACCATGTGCAATTTCAAGAAAAGCATGGGCTGCAGGCCATACTTTGCACACAGGAGTTGAAGTCAATAAACTTATGCCACATGTCAACTCCAGCCAGCCGTCACCGTTCGGCCACCCTCGATTTTATGCACTTGCAAGACTCAAACCTTGACCCTCAAAAGAAGAACCCTCAAACAATAACCACTACACCAACCTTGTTTTTGTAATATTTATTATGTAACGTCATATTTATTATGTAACCATGTGCAATTTCAAGAAAAAAACACATGGGCTATATGCCATGCTTTGCACACATAGGGATGGTAGAAATCCTCGTCGAGGAGGGGATCCAACGAGTACCTGGCCATAACGGAGGGAGATTTCAGTGCAAAATGAGGATCGGGTACGGGGATCCCCGAATTTAAAAAAACCTCATCGGGGTATGAACCCGATACGACACTTATATGTTTGTTTTTAAATAATAAATATATAATATAATATTTTGTTACCCTAGAATCTTCTTTGCACCGCTCATTCAAATCCACATCCAAGTCCAAATCCAAATCTGAGGTAAGTTCTACAAATTTTTTTGTTGCTAAGTGAGTTGAAGTTTTTGCTTTCGAGAAGGTAAGTGTTATAAATTAACTTGCCATCTTGGGTAATTTGCTTAAAGCTCAAAAGTTGCTGTTAGTAATAGTGATTTATGATTGATGTTAGTAGTAGCATAGATTCCACCTTTGAATATATAACTGGAAGTTTTAATTCAAAGAAAATTTGCATAAATGAATAAACCAACAATGCTAGCATTTAGTTTTCTTTCTGTTTTTTTATTAGACAACAGCATAAGGATAAAGATTATGCCTATTAGACTGCAAGTTCCTAACTTTGATTTTGATTTGGCTTATGTTCAGTTTCAAGTTCTTGCACATGGACATTCAAAGTGAGAGAGGTCAAGTTATACAAAAAAATGGGGGATTCGGGGGCAGGTTTGGGGGATAGTCACCCAATAGGGACGGGGACGGGGATTCCCCGAAATCTCTTAAACGGGAATGGGGTCGAGGACAGGGGTGGGATGGAGAGTGGGTACAAGGATGGTATTGCCATACACGACCCCTACCCGACCTATTGCCATCCCTAACACTCATGAGTTGAATTTCTTGTATTCGATAACCGACTGCTTGTACAAATTTTTGAAAGTTTACTATGTCAGTCATATGGTGGCAGAGTAAGGATTTCATGTCTAAAGGGGCCTCTCACAAAATATAAATAATAGGGTAAATTTCACTCTACTACCCTCAAATTTCCCAAAATTCTGACATTGATACCCAAAGTTTTTTTCCTCTCGCTCTCATTCCCAACGTTTACTTTCATTACCAATTTCATACCTCCGTCTGCGTTGCGGTCAGGACCTTCATTAAACGCTGACGTGTCCTTCGTGTGGCCCACCACTCATCACCAATGTGGCTTAAAAGGGTCTCAGACTTTATAAACTCCCACCAAAAAAGCTTACGAGGTAAAGTGAACCACCCTCCGAGGGATACGCGTCCATCTATCACATTAATTAATATTAATTAATTAATATTTAAATAAAAGCGGAAAAAGTTGATTTATCTATCAAGAAAAACTGAAACCCATCTTGACAGGACCTGACCCAAATTCCACTTTATTCCACAATCCATATTTTAAATCTTTTCTCAACTTTCCAAAAAACAGTTCTCAACTACCTTTGAATTTACACCACATACTGTTGAGAACTAGTGTCCATAATTCATCATTTTCAACTACTGAGTATATATATTAAATATAGACATGCACTTAGATATTTAATTAATTTATTATTCACGTCGAAATCCGATTAACAAACCATTTCGATACTATAATAATAATCTTAATAGTAATAAATAAATAAATAAATAGATAAATAACTGAATAATAAATAAATAATAAATAAACAATACCCCTAGAGATTCCATCACTTCCAATAATGCATAATCTTCGAATATCGGAGATAACATTTAGGAATACCATAAAATACTATAATATAATCTCAAAATCCAACCATAATTAAAATAATTCACAAAATGGTCAAGCCTCGTTTATAGGGTCATTCTTGCACTTCTCGAAGAATGAAACTACCTTGGAAGACTCTCAATTAATCGAGTGGTCAAACTTCCCAAATCTGGTCAACCGAACCCGTGGGGTCCACGACCTTCGATTTCTAATCCGAAAGTTCCTATGGGCTCAACAAGGTTTAATAAACATATCTTGCCAGTTTGGTTCAAATCGAACGGTCGGATTGCTCGCGATCGCACAATCAGACGGTTATCGTTTATCCTAAACTTTGAGTTATTGAATCGGAGCATCCGAGACTCCGATTTACGATCCGTGAATTTCTACACGATCCTAGAGGTGCCTAGATTAACATATTTGAAAATGAAGTCGATCCAACAGTCTGAACATATCAAACCCGGATAAGCTTAATATGCGATATTCGATCAACAGTTAAAAGGTAACCAAATTGAAATCCGAGCATACCGTCGTGCTCAGGACGACGTGGGGTTCATTCTAGGACTAAAACCCAACCTTGACACCCCGCTAATGAGCCGCCACCGCCGGCGGGTGTGTAGAGTAATTTTTCGATGATCGGAAAACTCCAAACCGCCGGCCAATAATCATACCTACAGATCAAGCACATCAAAGGGAGTAACTTTATACCTTGGCTCGAAGATCAATTCAACCGTTAAAGCCCACGAACGAACAATTTTGTCTCTTGAAAAACCTAGAAATTTTTTTGTTTCATTTCGTCAATTCTACATGAAATTGGGTTGGGTCTTTGAGGGAAATCACAAAGGGGAGTGTTTTGGGAGTAATTTGGTGGCGGTTGGTGGCCGGAGTTGGCTGGAAAAGACGTCGAAATTTCTGGGATCGAAACAGCCCGTTTTTGGGCTCACTGTAGCTCAAATTTTGGGTTTAATTCCTTGGATTCGTGGGCTGGAAATTGGTATTGATGTGAAGAGCAGAGAGAGATGAAGAGTTTGCAAGTTATGGCGTCAGAATTGGTGGTTGGACGGAGGAGAAATCTCCGTTTGAAGTTGGCTGAGCTTCGAATATTTACGGTTATGCCACTGAGCTTCCATAGATTATAACTTCTTCGTTATAACTCCGATTTGAGCCCACTACATGTCTATGGACTCAACTCAATGTGCTCTATGCAATGGTACTAATTAAATTCCTAGGTTCCTTCCCGAACAAAAAGTTAACTTTTAAACCATTAAAATATTCCTAGGGTAAAAATGTCTTTTACTTGAATAAATTAATAATTAAATATTAATTTAGGATCGGGTTATTAAACATCTATCATTTAGCTGAAACTAACCCTAAATGCCGAAATTAAAGAACTGAACATCATTGAATCAAAGGTCCCTTCTTTTCATCAGGTTTTGAAAGGAATCTAATGCGTGGAATGCCCAGTATTGCAAGTCTTCCATGTCGGGGATGTCTGAGTTCAAAAGGGGAAGGTCGGTGAATGGCTACTATGGACTAAGGGCGAAGAGATTCACTTCTTAGACTGATGCGAACCTTGGTAGGAGGTTTGATGTTTGCGGAAAAGTAAGTCGTAACTTTGGTGAGCCACTTCCTTGTTTTTCCTTAATAATCTTGATGTTCAATAATATGTACTGTCTGTGTTTGCAGAAGAATGATAGATGCAGATTTTGGGAGTGATTTGATGAAGAGGACACCCCATGGTAGCAGAAGTTAATAGTTGGGCTGCTTAAGAGGATTCGGAAAATGGAGAATGAGATTGTGGCCTTTCGAGCAAGGAAGAGGAAGCTCTGGTTTTTTTTAGCTGTATCTTGGATGCTGCTTGTTGCTGTGATGATTAAAGGGAAATAGGTCGTTTAGGGATCATGGTCAATCCTTTATGTAATGGGAAGTTGTTGATTTAGTTAGTGTTTTTATTTAGTAATCATATGTAATGGCAAGTTGCTGGAACGAAATGGTGTGGTATTTTTTTAACAGCCATGGTATTTCCTTAACAAGTATAAGGTCATAACCAAATAACCACCATTGTGTGATTCCAAATTATGATTCCATAACCACCAATTTTTGGGAGTATAAGGACAAAACAACAAAATGTAAGGTACATAGAACATAGACTTGACCAAATTCTGATTCTATAACCAAATAACCACCAATTACAGCACTAATTGTCCATAACCAAATACAAATCCAAAACCCATCGATTCTTCACGAATCTCCAACAAAATACATACATAACCACCAAATCTCCATCAAAATACATACAACAATCCACCAAATCTTCACAAATCTTCAACAAAATACATACACAACCACCAAATCTCCACCAAAATAGTAACCAAAACATATACAACACCCACCAAATATCCAAAAAAAATACTAATCCAAAATCCACCAAATCTTCCCCAAAATGCATGTCCATCAAACCTCCAATTATCAAACAAAATACTTCCAAAACCCCACCAAATCTTCATCAAAATACATATCTAGAATGAACCATATCTTCATCAAAACACAATTAATCAAAAGTTAACAACATTCAAAATTTTGTCCAAAATATAGTCCCAAAATAACCTAGATGTAATCTTTTCCATGTGCCTTTGTCTTCCTGGTCTTCTTTGTTTTTGTTCTTACGCTAGTCTGAGATGCTTGAATTTACAAAGAACCTTGTGGTAGAGCATCAGATATTGCAGTTGCTTGAGAAGATCCTGGAGCATTATAAGTGGTTGCATGGGATGACTCTGCTTCTGCTCTCTTTGCCTGCAGACATAATGTAATTAGTGATTGTATCATTACATCAAAACCTGGAAAATAAAATTCAAGAAAGATGGTTTAGGGTTACCTTTTTAATTGCTCTGGATTTCTTGCCCATGTTATTTTATGAATTTGTTTTAGCTGGAGGAGGATGCACAATTGGGCAGCTCTTTTTGTTGTGCCCGTTGATCGGTGCATATTTACTTATCATTTTGTACCCTTCTAGCTTATGATTTGGTTATGTTTTTGAGTTAAACTTGTGCTTTTAATTCTTTTTGTGTTTATCTTTCAGTTCATTGAGCTTTAGGTAATAATGAGGGCTTTGGATAGTAAATGATGCAATCCATGCATGTTAGGGCCTAATTTGGATGAATGGATGAAGAGCTTAAAGACAAACTCAATTTTGGCTACAGTCCCCTGCCAGCCCAGTTTCGTAGGTCATATTGCAAGCTTTGTTTCAGCAACCTACATAGCTCGGATGAGGCCACATTCTTCATGAAAGTTGTTCCAATGGGTGTGTAATATAACATATCCAAAATTCAGCCCCATTGGATAAATATGGAGTCTGTTACCTAGCAAACACAGAGCCATGCTCAGGATGGATTTTATCAGCGCGCAAAATGAGTTAGCAATTTGTTTTGGCC
>NW_018922259.1:51000-82744 GCF_002207925.1 Prunus avium | reverse complement strand
TTTTTTTTTTTACTTCTGTTTGCTGTCTTATGAAATAGCTTCGTGTTGTTCTCCATTATTTGATTAATTTCTTTTTAGGTTTTGGTCTCCAACAAATTTCATCTTTTAGGACCTTTCCATCGAGTAATTTTAAGATGACGTCCTTCAGTCCTTGAAGCTTCACTAATGTTCCTTGATTCTATTCGAAATGGCATTTAGCCTCCAAGGCCTATTATGAATAAAACAAGAAGTTCAGTACATGTCAGATAGAACTACCTCTGAATTGTAAATAGAATTCAGTGCATATTGAGACTAATGTATCACAATAACTGTATTTTTAATAGTATTATATGAATACTAACTTATTTACACTTTAAGGATTTTGGAAACTATAATATAAAGTTTAATTTGACGAGGGAGGTTAGTTTAATCTTTTGAAATGGGCAGAGGTTTATGTACAAGCGATTTTGTATAATTTAAATTTTAAAAAAATAGAATGATCCAAGTGGCTCTAACAAGTGTATGGGAAACTCTGAACCAAGTCTTTGAAGAATTGCAACCCCCCGGCCCCTCTCTCTCCCTCTCTCTCTATTCAAATCAGATTTGTCTTTGTGTGACATAGATCTCGGCATTTGCAGGTCAAAAGTGTAGAGCAAGAACACGATGCTGATGATGAAGGAGCAGCACTAACGGGTCAGATGGAATAGAAACATATAATTCTGTGCAAAACAGGCGTATTATATAAAGGTGAGCTCAAGAGGTATTTGGGGTGTGCAATTCCTGTACAGGAGCAAATAAAGTTATTATAGTTAATTTATTAAATGGTAGAGCATTATGGAGTTATTGGTGTAGGTAGTTGCATCATAAGAATTTTGAGCTTGTAAGAACACTGTATAACAAGGGGAAGGACGATTGATTTACTGTTACCACTTCAATTTTTTTGTTCATTAGAAGTCTACTTAATATTCACATTGTCCCTGTACTGCTAGTTATTTATTTGTTTTCCTATATTGTTGCGTTGCACCATGCTGGTCTGTTGTTATGAGATGAACTATTGAATCATTTTTTATTCGTTCCGGTGGCTTTAAATCTGTCCAATATGTGCGATGAATACCTTGACAAAGGGACCGAGTGATTTGAAAATTTTAAGCGAATCTGCCATTTTGTGCTGAAGCATGTGATTTGTTCCTTGAGAGGTCTTGCCTTGGTCTGATAGTTGTGAACAGCTTGCTGCTTCTCCTTACAGTTATGCTATTTGCTTGTTCATATTTATCACTTAGTCGCTCATTTGTTGACTGGTCGATTTTGGATCTAAGAAGGGAGGGCTGTTAAACAACAAAATAAAAAATAAAACTCTTGGTTAGTTTGTGTTGTTTTCCCTTTTTCTTTTTGGGCAAGTGTAAGCATTGGGCCTGGGTCATATGGGCAAAACTAGAAATGTGTTTTAAAGACAATTTCATAAGTTGTAAATTTTCTGAATTACCCTTGAAACAAGCGGCTAAATTGACAAAATGTGACAGTAGGATCTAATTGCAATTACTTGTTGAGTTAAAGGATGTAATTGCCTCAAAAAAAGTTTCGAGACTTAATTAAAATTCGAGGTAAAGTTCAGGGACCTCTACAATTAAAATCCCATATCTTTAATAATAGACTTTTAACTTCCCTTTTTAATCGACAAAAGCTTTTGTTTTTTCTGCGAAAATTTGGTTGTGTTGGGACTCAAAATCCTACATAGGAAAAATAAAATATCCTAGGGCGGTTTAAGAGCCCTTGAACACCCTTCCTTTATACATTGGTGTTTAGGAGCAAGTTCTACCTATGAGCTTTTATTAGGGTAAAATGAATACAACACGACTCATTTTTATTTATTTATCTCACTCATCATGTTACAAGGCTTACATGCCTTTTTCGGGGTATATACGAGTTTCTTTTGCCATGGTGATACGTGTGCTTGGCTGCGTGAGATAGTGCAGAATGAGTTAGCAAAACACTAATAAGATGGACCACAGGAATCCTAGGCTGTGGAGTGTAGAGGTGTACTTGGAATGTTTCTGGATGACTTGACATCAGCCCTTTGTGGAACTTAAATAAGGGCCCTCGAATCATCTAATATGAAAATATTATAAATATTCTTTTTATCGTGAATTGATGCCATAAACCAATAAAAGTAATGAATACAACTATCTTCCATGAAGGCATACGTGGCTTAGTGGTGTTGTGTGATAAAGTTGTTTGATGTCATGGGGTCAATTCTTATTGGTGCCATTTATGGAAATTTTTTGTTATTTTGAAAAGAATTGTTATAAAGAAAACACAAAAACACACAAGTGGTAATCAAACCAACACCCCTAACAAGTATAGAAAGGCGACAAAACTAGTTATGTTAGACACACAATTGTGTAAATATGTTGTGTGCTCATATATATATATATATATATACACACATAGGAAAAATTTGAAGACCCTAAAAAATTGGGGGCATGTTGTACACCATCAAGGCCGCCCATGATCACATGTACTTGGTAATTTTGTTGCTCGCATTTGTAATCCTTTTCCTTTTGGTGTGATGGACACATTGTCGGCATGGTCGATATTTCATGGATTTAAGATATAGTATTAATAAATAAATACTCGTATTGTAACATGACTAAACTAGTAATACCACGTGATGTAACAGTGTGACATACTCAATGAAATTTCTTTCATAAATTATGGGGGCTTTCTGTATTTTCTCCGAGCATGTTATAGATGAATCTTACAACTGAACTTAACACTAATGTTACCTATTTCCGGGTGCATACATTCCTCTGTAATCATACTTATTTCTACCCAACCCATGTTATGATGTGAAATATACAAAGCCCATGCCTACCCAACACATAAAAAAAATTAAAAGCAATCCACAAATCAAAGCAAAGCCAAGAAATATAAGCAGCCAACCCTTTCGGTTGTGCATAGCCGACAATCTCCACCTCCTATTTTCCTTGGCAGCTTTGGCAGTAACTTCTCTCTTTGGGCGGACAATAACTTCTCTCTTAGCAGCATCTTCTCCTATCTAAGGCAACAAGTATTCTTCTCATTCTCTCCTATTTAATTATCTTCTCCTATTGGGATTTTCCTCAAGTAAATGTATGCATCTCCTATTGGGGCGATGTAGAGAGTAACTGTTTGTTGTGATGTCCTTTGAGTTTGTGTTTTCATTGTGTGGGGGCTTTTTTGTTCTGACAACTACAGATGGGCTTGGGCTGCTATAAGGAGCAAATGGGTGGAATTTCCCTTGTGTCTAAGTTCAAGAATTAGGCCCCAAGAGTGCTTCGAAAGGTTTGTACAGTCTTAGGAAACACCTTGGCTTCCTTCACCAACAACACCAACAGTTGCTTTTAGATAAATATTTATGGCTTGTCATGAAGATCTTGTGGCATGGGAGCTGAGCATTCATGAGTTTAGCATCAGAGAAGGCTTGGGTTTCTTATGAGAAGCAGAGGCTCGAAGTAAGGGGGAAAAGGAATTTTGAGAGGATTTGTTGAGGGAAGAGAGGAAGAGATGAGGGAAGGAGAATGGGTGGCTTTAGCAAATTTCCGGCAGCTTGACGAAAGCTTCGTCAAGCTCTTGAGTGTTTTGCCAGAAGAGAAAAGGAGAAGCAATGGAAGAACAGGGCTCGAAATCGAAGGGTTCCAGAGGTGAGAGGTAATGCTTACTCTTTATGGATGTGTTTATAGGAGAGAGAGGAAAAAAGATGAAAGAACATAGCATGAAATTGAAACTTCTAGCAAAGAGTGAGAATGCTTGCTCGTTCTGGAAGAGTTGTGGGAGAGAGAGGAAGAAGATGGAAGAGCATGAAATTGAAGGGTTTCAGAGGGGATGCTTGCCTCCGATGAGTTATTTTGCTTGGTTGAAGGTGCCTCCTTTTATAGGCGATGGAAGCCCCCAATTTTATCAAATATTCTCCTCCATTTTTCTTCACTCTCTTCCATTCAATCCCCTTTGGTGAAATCTCCCCAACCCAAGCACATAGGAGCATAACTTTTTGGGGTTCCAAGACTTTCATGCAGCTGGATTCTTCCATCTGGGTGAGGCGCCTCTAGCTTTTCCTTCTTATTTTCCCACCAGAGCTTGTAGAGGAAAGAATGGGTAAGGGTGCTGGTCAAAAGGTGATTTACTTCCATCGGCACATGGGTTTGCTTGGTTTTGATGGTTTGGCTTTAATCTAGTTTTAACAAAGATGCTGGATATTTTCCACGATGTTGGGCTGGGCTATTTTCTAAGGTGTTGGGTAATTGGTATTTTGTTTCCAGCGGCCTGTGAGTTTGCCTTGGTTTCGTCAAGCTGCTGGAAACAGCTTATTTGCTCTGGTTTTGACAAGGTGCTCGATATTTTGGCTAATGTGGGATTTTTCCAAGTGTTGCAAGCCATTGGATATTTTCCTAAGCTATTGGGCCACCTTTTCTCTCTCATGCTTACTCATATGTTTGGGCTCAAGAAATGGGCTCGAGTTTTGGTGCTCCCAAGCTGCCCAAAACTTCCACTTCGTAACCTTCCATACCACAACCCGCTTAGCAAGTCCCAGCCATTTGCGTGGCTTGGGCCCACTGAAGCTTGTAGCATGGCTTGGTGCAAAACTAAGGATTTTTCGCTTGGTGTTGTATTGGGCCGAAAATATATTTGGGCCCAGCCTTGGATTTTTTTGGGCCTCAACACATTGATATACATCGCCTTCTATGCTTTAAGGAAATCACCACTCTTCCTCAGTTATGTCAACATTTGGTGGAAACAACTTGGTAAAAAACTACCGTTTGCTTTACAGGTTGATTCAGTTGGTGTTGACTCTTCATGTTTCTACAGCAACAACGGAGCCAACTTTTTCATAGAGAATTATTAAGAATCGACTTCGGAGCACCATAGCTGATGAATTCCTTGCTGATTGCATGATACTCCACATTGAAAAAGAGTTTGCTAATAGTATCAATAATGCAGAGATAATTGACGAATTTAAGATTTCTAAGAATCGTAGGGTAAAGTTTTAGATTTAAATAATCTAGTTTTGTGTTGCATTGCATTTACTTCTTGTTTTTTTTTTGGTTAAGTGTAAACCATGCGTCCTTCTCGCAGAGTAAATGGCTTGAACTTGGGTTAAGGTAGGGCTTATACTCAATCTTGTGGTAGAGATACCTCATGAGATTACCTACACACTTCGAACAGTTATCAAAATAGGAGCAAATTGGGGTTTATCCCAGTTGAACCCCTCCAATGGCTAAGTCAGAAGTAATTTAGAGGTGGATAGATGAATGTAGGTTTGTAAGGTGAGAATATTTATTACCTTTGTCCTGATATAGGTTAAGGGTATTTATAGGGGGAGAAGGAGAGATAAAGATCTTGAAGGAGGAGATATTTATCTCCCTTCCTCCTGGAGGGACAGGACTACATTAAATGACTTTTTCTGATCACCATGTTGTATGACAAGTATCAGGTGGCCAAGCGACACTTGGCTTCGGATGGGAGGCGCATTAATGGATCCCTCTCTATCACCAGGCTACTCATCAGGGATCAAATGGTAAAGAGACACCTGGCTTTGGATGTGAAGTACATTAACTGATCTCTTTCCATTGCCAGACTGTTGTATCAGACGGATGGAGTGACTGACTTGACAGGGGTTTGACCATGCCTGGTTAACATCAATGCGCCTCTGGTCACACACGACATCCCAGTGGTCGGGTAGGTGTTCGAATGCTCAATCATTAATTCACACTCTTTCCTAACGGGTTCGGCTAGGAGGCCTTTTATGGACACCAGGAGTAGTCCATCTAGTCGGGTCAATATAAGGGCAACCTCCCCCCCTATGTCCATGCGGTGCTCTCTAATAGGCTCGACTCACAGTGATGGTATAAGCCATTAACATTAAGCTCTTATTTATGTACATAGATGCATATTTGAGAATAAGGTTCATTACGTCCCCCAACTAGGTGTATCTTTTTATTTTTATGAATGAAATTCACTCATATCGCCGAGTTTTTAAGCAAAGCTTCACATACTTGACTTTTGAATCTGAATCCATGTGCTATAGGAAGAGGGGTGTATATACACTCGACCAGGGATATGAGAGTCCCTCTCTCCTAATGTGAAGCCCTGTTCTCTTGAATGATTTGTAAAGGCCTTTCGAATGAAAATTATGTGGGAGAGAGAGTGGTGGCTGACTCTGTGTGTGTGGGGCCTTGTTGGTGAATGTGTATTTGCCTCTTTTTCTATTTACTCTCTCAAATGTATATGCGATTTGTATTGGATATTGTCTTTGTGATCCACTCCTTTTCTATTGCTATTTTATCATTCCTTGCATAAATATATGCATGAAATGATGTATATGCTTTATTTAAAAAAGTGCGTCTTTTTTCTTTTTTTTTTCCTCTTTGATTGGCCATTTACTCTATTGTTTTCTTCTTCAATCATAGGAAAGAAAACTAATGTGAAAAAGACGTTGTCCGTTTTTCCCCGTTTTAGCCACACACAATTTTCGGTTGGTGGCTGACTGTAGTTGATTTTGTCCATCTGTTTCCTAGTTTCTAGGTAGTTAGGCCAAGGTGTGACAATGCTGTTCGTATTCGTTGTTTAATTTAAGGTTTATTAGCAGTTGTTAATAGTTCATTAGTACAAGATTAAGTATACTTTAGGATATAAATTTTAGGGATTATTATTTTAAGGTACAAAATCAATGTTTTAGAACTTTAAACTTAAGGTTTAGCTCAGAATTTCAATGGAAAGGAAAACTGGAGAACTAAACCCTAAGAACATCTACAATGGGCTCCTTAAACCACCTCAACAAATTTTATGGAGGAATTGGAAAAATAGAACTCTAATCATGCTCCCTATCCATCTCCTAAAATATGAGGACCTCTAGGAGCTCCTAAATATGAGGAGAGAGAAAGCACTCTTAGTGGCTTCCTATAATTTAATGCAGCTTTATTTTATGAGTATTTTAAACCTTTAATTGATACTAACTATTTTTTAATAGAGATTAGCCAATTAAAAAAGAGTTATACCATTTATGACTCCCTAAATTCGAGATGATTGGAATTCAAATTTTATAAAAAACTCCTAAAATAACTTTTATATATTTTTAGCTAAATTTTAACTAAAAAAATGAGTATTTTAAACCTTTAATTGATACTAACTATTTTTTAATAGAGATTGGCCAATTAAAAAAGAGTTATATCATTTATGACTCCTTAAACTCGAGATTATTGGAATTTAAATTTTATAAAAAGCTCCTAAAATAGCTTTTATATATTTTTAGCTAAATTTTAACTAAAAAATAAAGAGCATGATTATGAATGCTCTAAGATTTAGTGGGTCAACTTGAATTCAAAGTAAGTTGGACTCTTGTCCAAATTTAGCACGTGCAGTCTCAACAGTTACGGAGATTGTAGGTTCGAATTTCCCATCTCCCAATATTCCTCTTATGAAAAAGTACAAATTTGGGGAAAATGACACTAGCTTAGCCCATCCTAGTGCCCACAAAACACAAGCAAGCAAGCTCAAGCCACACGCCACCATGCGCACTCTCAAGCTCGCAGCAGCCCCGTTTAGCCGCCAAGATTGCTCTCTTCTTCTTCTTCTTCTTCACCTACCTTAGCTGCTTTCTCATTCTATAAATACATAAATATATATAGTTTTTCTGGAAGCTATATATTTATTTAGATATGGGTTGGATGGAGAGGATTTTGCTAGAGGTGAGGCCTTTGTTTCACTTGCTGTTGCCACTTTGTGTCCACTGGATCGCTGAGGAAATGACCGTCTCGGTCCTTGTTGATGTTACTGTTGCTGCTCTTTGCCCGTCGCAGTCAACTTGTTCTCAAGCCATTTATATTAATGGTATTCAACAAACGGTAAAACCCACTTCTTTTTTATTTTTTAAATTAAATAATTTTGATTACATGTTTCGATTTTTGAGGTTCAAATATGCACACAGTTATTCATATTATAATTTTATATTTTAAACTATGTATTGTGGACCATTTTTTATTTTTTTTATTTTTATTATATGCGGTTATTTTTCTTATAATTCATTGTCCTTATTTCTCCTGTTTGGAGTCAACTTCATCAGTACTGAAAGGTTTTAGTGGAGCCTCTTGTGTACTTTCCGTGATTGATGATAGAATTGTATTTTAGTGCTAACAGCTTGGATATTTCATAAATAATTCACCTTACGAAAGAAAAAGAAAAGAAGAAGTATGTTTAATAAATAAATGGCTTAATTAAACCTGCGCCCTTGGAAGTATGGTCACTTCGACTTCCGGGGCAAGGTGGGTCATTTTAACTTCCGGAGGCAATGTGGGATATTTGACCATACTTTCTGGGGCATTGGAGTAATTAAGCCTAAATAAATTACTGATCCCTACTCTTTGAGAAACATTTACATAGTAGTATGAAAAAAATTAAATGTCTAAACTTTCAACATACATGTTACTCTAGTCAAAACAGTACATATATGTTGCCATTATTTTTAGTATCTGTGCTCCTTTTGAATAGCAATTCTGGGTTTTGGCCGTCAGCAGCACCCAACATAATTAATACGTTTATCGCTTGGGTGATTGATTTACAGTCTCTCCACCTGCAGAAATGAAACAAAAAAGTAACCAGCTCTGAGAAATCAGCAATGTTTTATGTCACAATTGTTTTATGATGAAAAGTGACAATTATCTTGAATGGTATTATGATCTGCTGTATTTCATAGGTATAATTAATAATTTACCTGAAAGTTAAGTTTTTTAAAAAAAAACTGATGGTCTGACTTCTGCTTGAATGTTGCCGACATAGCTGCCTCTGTGCTCTTGTCAATGCTATTTACTAAGTTGAGTTAGAGCTTTTGTTGGGATGGTTAGATTCTGAATACTCAAGAATGGGACTAATACAGTAAGAACAGTGGGTAGCATTGAGGTTCTTTTGGTGTAATTTCATTGTCCAGAAGGAAGATGGTATGTTGTATGCACCCAGAGATAGTGAGATTAGATATTTCAGTAAAGTGGAGATTGTTTCATCAGAAGGATGTTCATCTTAATGACTCTAAATAACCATTGTTCTTGGGAACTATGATGATATTGACAATAAAGTGGGATTCTGAATTTTCTTCAATTTATGTATTCTTTCTTTTTGTGTAAAGCTAAGGTAGATCTTAGAACAAATTTTTTGCTTGCAGGTTGTTGGACTTTTCAGGGTGGTGATGCTTCCACTTCTAGGTCAACTGGCAGATGAGCGGGGGCGTAAGCCGCTGCTGCTTTTGACAGTGTCAACAACCATATTTCCTTTCGGTAGGTTATGTCCAAATATATATTCAGGAATATTCTGTGAAGTCACATATCTATCATGCTGTCAGTTTAGGTGCTTCTGTTAAGCCTTTCTTTTGGAAAAACAAAATAGAATTGAAGTTATACATCTGTCCTCCTTTTAATGAAAGATGGCAACAAACTCTGTGTGTAATTTCTGAAAGTTTCTGCCTAAGCCATTAAAAAGTAAGATATGATATACTAGCATGCCTAATTTATTGATATACTAGCATGCCTAATTTATTTTCTTTTATCTCCATGCTATTTTGATTGAATACATAATCTGATGGGTTTTGGTTGCAGCAATACTTGCCTGGAATCAATCTAAGGAATTTGTGTATGCTTACTATGTGATTGGAACCGTTTCATATATTCTAAGTCGGGGGAGTATTTTCTGCATCGCTGTTGCTTATGTGGTAAGTTTATTCTCACTGGTTGATAGCCATGGATAGGAAATGTAAGGAGTTCACACTTTTCATCCCCTTCTATTAGGCAGATGTTGTCAATGAGAATAAGAGGGCTGCAGTGTTTAGTTGGATCACAGGTCTTTTTTCTGCATCACATGTCTTGGGGAATGTTCTGGCACGCTTTCTTCCCGAGAAGTACATTTTCTCTGTAAGTTGAAGCAATAACTTGTCATATGTTAAGTTCATGTTTATCAGTTAACCTTTTACTAACCAAGCCTTTTGGTTTCAGGTATCAATCGCCCTGTTGATCTTTTGTCCAGTTTATATGCAAATGTTTTTGACTGAGACAACTAATAAACGGGCACCTGAAAGTGACCAAGATTTATCTTGTCTGACCAAGATAGTTACTATTATCCGTAAACGATATGCATCAATGAGAGATGCTGCAACAATAGTTGTTAGCAGGTAATGGATTCTAGTGGTTTTACTTCTGGATCTTTTTAGAATCTTTCCTTATTTGAATGAAAAAGAAAAATTTCTTCGTGCTTCCATGCATATTTAGAACAGTTAAATTGTGATTGTCTTGCTGAAGAGCTGCATTGTACTCTGCAGTCCAACACTCAGAAGCATTTCTTTGGTTTCCTTCTTCTATCACTTGGGAATGTCCGGCATCAGCTCTGTGTTGCTGGTATCTTTCCCCTTAAAACTTAATGAAGCCTGCACTTATAATCCTAGTTACCACAATCATGTTAAAAGAAGGATGTAAGCAAACATGCCTTTTCCTTGGAATGAAACAAGATGCTTATTCATTATACAACAAAATCTATAAAGCCACTGAGTAAAACAGGGTTTACCTATAATTATCGTATAGGTTCTGTTTACATTGTGTGGATTTTAAGCTATATAAGTGACACGGAACTGCAGATTTGTAAGAGCAGCAATATAAAAGTTCAGATGATCAATTGGAGTTTATTTATGTATGTAATAATACCAACATAACTTGCTTTCTGTTTGAATCATTTACTTAAAAGAAAATATGTTTTACTACTTGTGCAGTACTATCTGAAAGCAGCTTTTGGTTTTGACAAGAATCAATTCTCAGAGATCCTGATGATGGTGGGAATAGGTTCAATTTTCTCTCAGGTATATTCTTGTCCAAAACTTTTCTTTTTCCAAATTCCTGGTACTTGCTCCCAGTTTCTTTTCGTATTTCCGAAAATGAAGACTTAGATAGTTCTCTTATTAAGTTCATTCTAGTGTTTGTGGACAAAAATTTGGGACAAAATCAAATTTATCTCATTACTAGTAAAAAGCAGTGTGCCACTCACTATATTTAGCTGTTCTTCTTCAACCTTTTCTTTCCATACCATTAGAATTAACCGAAAAGAAAAGAGGATGAAGGAATTGTTAGTGTTCATGAAGTTCTATCCTTCAAAAATTTCCCCTTGAATTTCGTTGTAATTATGATTTCCCCTTGAATTTCTTTGTAATTATGTGTCACTTAATGTAAGTGTTTAACTATTTTACATTTTGGAAGATCTGTTGAATCCTCTGCTATTCTTCTGCATAACATATGTTTGGTTTTGGTGAGTTCCTTTCAGATATTGGTGCTTCCTTTAGTGAACCCATTGGTTGGTGAGAAGGTGATATTGAGCTCAGCCTTGTTGGGCTCAATAGCTTATGTAAGTCATTATCTTTAGCTTGTTCCCCAACCCAAACCACAGGGGAAGATGATAGAGAACAAAACAGAAAATCTAATGTTGCTTTTTTGCTGTACAGGCATTGCTCTATGGCTTGGCTTGGGCTCCTTGGGTAGGCATATTACCTTGTCAAGAAAGATGCCCAAGATTCACCTCCATTCTCTTCATTATTATTATTATTATAATTTTGCATTTAGTTAATTTTATGCTTTTACTTCAGTAGGCAAAAGAAAAAGGGAAATTTCCCTTAGTACCATAAATTAGAATGATTCTAGAGTAACGCAAAAAATTCGAAAATGCAGGTACCCTACTTAAGTGCCTCCTTTGGAGTCATCTACGTTCTTGTGAAACCTTCTGTAAGTACTATATATATTGAACTCCTTTGTTATTTCTGTGAAATTTTCTAATTTTGATGAACTTGTTATTGGAAGAAAAAAAATATAAATTGAATTTCAATTACTGGGGTTCAGGTAAGTACTTAATTGTGATGGTCTTTCTTTCCATGCTTCCATTGATTGAACTCTTGCTTTGCAGACTTTTGCAATTATTTCCAGAGCAACATGCTCAACCAATCAGGTGAGCAGAGCAGAGAGAATCATTATTCAATTTGTTTTTGTTTTGGTTTATCACACTTTCAAACAGTTGGGTATTTTTTCTTACACAACTGCTTTGTTGGATTGCATACAGGGAAAAGCACAAGGATTTATAGCTGGTGTGCAATCAATATCAACTCTGCTATCTCCAGTTGCCATTAGTCCATTGACATGTAAGTGCATGTTTCTGTTTGTTATGTGTTGGTGTTTATTTTTCTAGGTGATGAATTTTTTTTCGGAACCACTTCCATTGTAGTTCTGATGGGTTGAATTTTTTGTTCTTGTATTAGCATGGTTTCTATCTAGCAATGCCCCTTTCAACTGCAAAGGTTTTAGCATTATATGTGCATCCATATGCATGGTAAGCCACCCTCTCTCTCTCTCTCTCTCTCTCTCTCTCTCTCTCTCTCTCTCTCTCTCTCTCATGTTCTTTAATGATTAACATGCATGCTAATCTAATCTGGTCATGACCAGATGGTTGCCTTTTGCATTGCTTGCAAGCTTAAACCGGTCGAACGCTCTCCAGAGGACATTGAAACACCACTACTAACTGATAGTTAATCCTATTTCTGCATCCCAAGCTCTGCATTGGTGGAAACTTCATGTACCGAATCTTCCAAAGGAAAATATTAGATAGAAATGATAAAAATTTAGTGTAGAACCCATGTAGGTTCCACTCTATGTGTTGTGTTTAGAAGTCAAGTTAGATAGAAATGCTCTCCACCAAATAGTTTGTGTAGTCCTTGGGCGGATATTGTAAATATTTTGTTGTTGTGGGGATATTGTAAATATTTTGCATCCTTGAGTAAACTGAGTACTTTTTCCCCAAAAACATTTGTCCACTATAATGTCAAATGTCCAACCAAAGGCCAACGCAATCCCAATCCTATCAAATTTAGTTCAACATGCTCGGTTACAACATTAGAATTTGACCACCAATATTTTAAAGGGAATCTAGTGAAACAAAACAATTAGCTCTCAAGTAAACCCACAATATTTTCAAAAATACGAAAAACCCCCTTTTCTTTAGCACCAAAGACATGCAAGTCCTAGGGCTCTTTCCTCCACCAGCATCAACATGTGAAGAGACCAGACTAATGTTTGAAGATTTTGTCTCTGTCCAACAGTTGTTATTGCACAACGATAGTGCCAGCAGTAATGTTTTGTTTGTTTGTACATATTTTTGAGTGCATTTTGTCTTAAAATGCTTGTGAATTCGTTTGTTTTGCATCAGTTTGCATGTGAAGTATGTGTCAATTGTGTATGTCTTTTTCTCTTTCATTTTTGGTTTTTTTAGTAGACTTCTTGTCCAAAACAGGGAAATATTTTTATAATTATGTTATTATCTTACTAAACTGACGATCAATACTTTGTTTGAGCACTTGGTCATGTTTGATATTTGCCATAACAATAACTGGATGTCTGTCAGGGAACCTCTGAGTTTTGCTCCATAGCCCTTTAAGTTGGCGTCTTTGCAGTTCCATGTTCAAGGCATGGTGTTTGGTTGTTATTTTGGCCTTTAGAAACCTTGACCGAGACGACCGCAGAAAAATATGGTATCAAAGCTTTAGTTTAGCACCTTAATGATATAATTGTAAACGTAAAGTACCTTGAAGATAGAAGTCAATCAACACAACTGATAAAAAACCAACGTTTCATAAGATGTTAAAATTTTGTTAATTATCATAATCACTAGTTAAGAACAATAAACTTTTTGCACGTTTGGCCCTTGGTGGACACCTATTAGAATAAAAGAAAGGTTACAAGAATTAAAAAGACAGAAAGTTGAATACCAAGTAGAATTTGGAATGAATGGCAAAAACACCCTAGGAAACTAGATGTGTCCATAGGAGCAAGAATACAATCAGAATGTAGTCAAATAAAAGCAAAAAGACAAATTAGAAAATAGTTTTACATGAGTTGTAAAAATATAGATTTACCTAAACAATATGGATGTCATAGAAAATATACGCAGAAAAAGCTATATAAAAAGAGTTATAGAAAATATAGACCTTATAAACAACAACATAAAAATTTTAGAATTCAACCTTAAAAAACTTAGAAATTTTTTTTATCCCTAAACAATTTAGAAAAAGAAGAAATAAACCGTGGATTAGAAAATATAAAATACCCAATAAATGTACATGTAAATGTTATCTTTGTGGTGAAGTAGGACATACTAGACCTAAGTGTCCCAAATTAGGAAAGCAACCTAGATAAAAAATACAATTAATTGAGCAATTTTAATTAGAAAATGATGAAGACTTAGAATCAATTTGTAGTCTTGATGATAATTTAAGTAATAATGAAAGTATTTATAGTGTTAATGCCTTAGACTCAGAATCAGATTATTCTAGTAATTCAGATAGTGAGTTAGATGATTATATGTGTATGTTTGAAGAACAAAAAGAACATGAAGAATTTAAATATTTGATTTAAGATGTCCTCAAGAATGTAATTAATGTAAGAAAATAGTAATAGAAAAATATTACACGAAGACAATAGTTTATTGTAAACCTTGTTATAATAATAGACCAATAAAATAAATATAGCTGAAATAATAGATAACAATAATCAAAAGAATAATAGCCCTAACATAGAGAAACAAAAGACTAGTTCATTAATAACAATTAATTGTGAGTTAGAATTGTCAAAAATCATAAAATTCAAACAATGACTATGATAGATACAGGTAGCACAAAAAATGTAATAAAAGAATAGCCAGTGCCAAAACAGTTTAGGCAAAAATTAGCTAGATCAGTAAGAATAATACAGTTTGATACAAGACCTGTATATTTAACACATTGTATTAATAATATACCAATTAGGATAGAAAGACAACAGTTTAACTTACTTTTGACCTTTATGTTAGATATATGTCCTAGAAGCCAATAAAAAAATGGATAATTCTAATGAAATAATATATAATAATCAAAGGGGCAAGAACGTTACTTTAGATACATAACGTACACAAAGTAACAAGTCCATGGATTAAGATATAAATGGAAAGTGGTCTAAAGAAGTTAGATGCACGAGACCTTTCCATACATATAAATATCGAATCCTAAATTGTTCCTAGTCATAGGATCACCAATTGGACAATGGTGACCCGCAAAGACTGGTACGCATTGTGTTTGCTCAATTGGGAGGATGACTAGTCTCAATTCATTCGTGTAGAGACACTAGACAAATGTGTAGGTGCTCTATAGAAGATGGAGTCCACTGAACACGATCAACTCTAGAATTTTTGTATGGAAGTCTTACTCAAAAGTGTCAAACAAAGAATTCTAAGTTGTGATAATGCAAATTAATCCTTAGACTTGAGACATCACAGTTGTCTTGTGTATATGTTGTTTCTCTTTGAGAGCACTATACGGTCGTATCTAAATGATGTGACTTAAAGGTGTTCCTCAGGATTCTCAGCGTGTACGCATAGATAGGTGAATGTACAACAAGGAATATTTGCTTTTAGTGAGAAGATAGAATACTGTAAAGATATGATTCGTGAATCTTTGGCCAAAGTATTGGATGCAAATTGAAACAAGAACGTTTGCAATTTCATCAAATTGAATCATATAATCTAGAGATGTCATATTAGGGATTTTGCCACAAGTTTATCATATCTCGAGAATATGACATAGAGTATTGAATTAGAGAAGGATCGAATTGCATTGTAATCACAAACTGACTAGGTTCTCTAAATAAATTCTTTTTAGCTTGGGTAGCCATAACATACTGCTAGGTGTCACTCATGGCTTGTGTAAGCCCTGTAAGGACTAATTATAATTAGTCTTTGCCAATAGGGAAAATTGTATGGAGCGATACAATTCACACTTGATTCATAGTGAATCATTCATACTCACTGCCTCGCTAATTAGAACCTATAAAATTGCACACCGAAAAAGAATCGATTGGGAAATTATGAAGAGAATGAATGATTTTGTGACTTGGTCAAAGTCAATGTGAAAGTC
The DNA here is from genome assembly GCF_002207925.1 of Prunus avium. Next base: position 66,780 of record NW_018922259.1, on the reverse strand, counting down.
AAAGTCAAAAGTCAAAGGTCAAATGGTTGACCTGACACTTGACACGGTCAACTAAGGATGACCGGGACCAACACTCGTTAGACAAGTGAGTGATTGAATTAGTCAAGTCACTAGAGTAATTAAATTGATTAGATTAATTTAATTATTCAATTTAAGTTATGAAACTTTAATTAAATGTCTCATATGACTTGGAAATTCAAAAGGTATTTGACCATATGGACTTAGGCACATATGTGACACATTATAGGATTAATGTGTTGGACCAAGATAGCAAAAGATGACACACAAAAAAGGGGGGTAGGGGTGTGGCTACACTAGGGTTTGGGGGCATTTTTGTCACTCTTGTGACATTTTTGATCCTATAAGTGTGTAGCTATGAAATCCTATCATTCTAGGGTTTTCAAGTTGGTGAAATTGGAAGAGAGAAAACATCAAGCTCTCTCTCCCTAATCCCTTCAATATATCACATCAAGTGAGGGTGCTAGCACCACTATTTATTTGTTGTCTACTCATTCTCTTATCCCACACAAGTTTAACTCAAAAACATAACCAAATCATAAGCTAGAAGGGTACAAAATGATATACAATTATGAACCGATCAATATCTTTGTACCTATTTGGAGAGCTACAAGGTGGAGAATCAACATTAAAGGGAGATCCAACAACAAAGGGACCACTCCCTCTACTTGAACATTATTCTTGGTTTCAAGGTTCGCTCCAAGGGTATGAACATCTTATCTTTATCTCAAATAGGATTTAGAGAGTCTTTGGTGCACACTTTCATAGACTTATAATGATTGGGACCAAATGAGGGTCTTTTGATTTCATATTAGATATGGCTTGCTAGGTGATTTATACTCTCAAAGTTTGGTTGGAGAGTTTCTAGAAATCTTTACACAACACCATTCCCACAATATTCCCTTCACTTTATATCCCTAGTAGAATCATATCCCTTTATCTTAGGATTAAATTTCTTAAAAACAAGGAGGATTTTTGTATAAACCTCCAAAAATTACATTTTTTAAGAAAGGCATAATCACAACTGATCAAAGTAATAAATTAGAGTCTTACAATAGTATTAACATAGAAAAATAAAATTTTAAATACTATAATATGGAAGAATTAGAAGAAATAAATGAACAAAAGATAGATGAACAAAATAATTTAGAATATGATGATATAATATTTGACCATGAGTATCCAATTGTAGGAGAAATAGAGCCTTTAGCAATTATGCAAATAGATAAAGCAAAGACCTTAGAAGAATTATTACAATTAGCTGAACAAACTAGAATTATAGGAGAAGATCCCCAATTACATTGGAATAAGAATAAGACATTAGCAAAATTAGACATTATTTATCCATACTTAACAATTAAAATAGCAGATATGCCATGTAACTTGTTCGATAAGCAAGAATTTGAACAAAAAATAAAAGAGCTTTTAAATCTAAAAGTAATTAGACCTTCAAAATCTAGGCATATATCATCAGCCTTTGTAGTTAGAAAACACTCAGAGCTTAAAAGAGGTAAAACTAGAATATTGTATAATTATAGGAGATTAATTGATAACGCTTATGAAGATAGTTATAAATTACCAAATAAAAAGATGAACTTATGAATAAAATTCAAAAAAGTAAATATTTTAGTAAATTTGATTGTAAATTAGGATTTTGGCAAATTAGACTTGCAAAAGAATCAACCCAATGTAGATCATTCACTTGTCTCGAAGGACATTTTGAATGGCTACATTAAAGAATGCACCATCGATCTTTCGAAGAAAGATGGACCAAATTTTTAAGAAGTATGATAATTTTTGTAGTATATATGTGGATGATATACTTGTTCATAGTAAAAATAAAAATGAACATAGAAAAAATTTAGAAATTATTTTGAAAGAATTTATTGACAATGATATAGTTATAAGTAGGAATAAAGTAGAGCTCGAAAAACAAGACATAGAATTTTTAGATATGTATATTAAGTCAGGAACTATACAATTACAAGAGCACATAGCTAAAAAAAGTGTTAGAATTTCCAAATAAATTAGAAGATAAAAAACAATTACAAGCATTTTTAGGATTATTAAATTGTGCTAGAAGTTTTACCCCTGATTTAGGAAGAAAGATTGCAGCATTGCATAGAAAAACCAGTAAAATAGGTCAAAAATATTTTAATAGTGAAGATATTAAATTAGTTCAAAATATCAAACAATACATAACTCAACTTAAGCCTCTAGCATTACCATTAGATAATAATTACAAAATAGTTGAAACAGACGCATCATCAATAGGATGGGTATGAATTTTATATCTGTAGAAACACAAAGAAGAACCTAAATATGAAGAAAAAGTTTGTAGATATGCATTAGGTAAATTTAGTGATATACAAGCTAGACTACCAACCACTGACTTAGAAATTTTAGGAGTTATTAACTCCCTTGAAGCATTTTCATTATTTTTACATAATGAGATATTTACTATTAGAATAGATTGTCAAAATATTGTTTCTCATTATCATAAAAATACTAGTAATAAACAAGCAGCCCGAAGATGGTTAATTTTGTTGATTCTAATACAAGAAATGGATTTAGATCAATATTTGAGCATATTAAAGGTATGGATAATATTTTAGCAGACATCATATGCGGATATAATACTTTAGTAGACATCGTATCCTGTATTATTCATTAACAAATATGCAATATTTTGGAGTATCATCCTTTTTTTTTTTGGTCGAAGGAGTATCATCCTCTGAAAACAAAAATAATGGTACATTATCACAGGATGGTATTCCATTAAGCATGAGTATATGTAGTCAAGCAAGACCAATAGTAAATATGTATTATTATAATGGAATACCAGTACAAGAAGTTAGAAATCTTGATATCGTGAGAACAGGGCATGAGAAACTTATTAGAACTAACTTTTGGAACATTATAATATCAGAACTAACAATATTAGGACTAATAAGTTAGAAATCCTGATATCGTACATAAGCAGATAAACAAAAAGTTCTTTTAGACAACTTTTGAAACATTAGAACTAATAATGAAAGCATGAGAAGAAGACATGAAAAACTTATTAAAGCCCTTGAGGAAGAGTTTTTAACATATAATTATGTTATAAAAGAGCAAAACAATAGCTTTCTTTTTTGCAGGAAAAACTTGAAGAGCAAAAGAAAGAGTATGATACAATAGTAAGAAATTTTAGAATTATTAATTTAAGATGTCAAAATTTAAGCATGATTTTACAAGAAAAAGAGGCTAATAAGCCCAACTTACTTGAGCATAATAGAGAATTTTCCCTTGAGCAAAAACTAAACACCCATATTTTCTTCAAACCCTAGCTAGAGAAATGTATAGATTTTTACCAGAAGATATTAAGAGTCATATGATTAGATTCGAATATGAGCAAAATACATCTCTTCAGTTATACATTCAAGCTTTTCTTTTTAATTTAAAAAATAATCTACAACCTGGAATAACAATTATTACTAAAAGCTGTTCTCATTATACTATTTATTTAGCTAGTATTAACATGGTGGAATATAAAGAATTGCATTTAGAGCATAACCAAAAAACTATCACAATTACTCCAGCATTTTTAGCAGAGTATGATTATTTAGGTCAACTTTATATTGAAAATAGTCATCATTTATATTCATTTTTCTCAAAATTAAAAAAAAATTATAAGTTTTTATATCCCTCCCTAGAAGAACACAAAATTAATTTTCACCAGCATACCTCTAGAGTAGTTTACAGATAGTATTTACCTAGATAAAGCACAACATAGTATTATTATTTCTCATAAAGAACTGCTTAGTCCGGCAGAATCCGTAAATAAGATCTCTACCAAGCAAGATATTCAAAAATACAGAGGAGTAACAATAGCTGAGCAACAATTGTTCAATGATGATCATCTGAACCTTCTTCACCAATCCAACTTTATCAAGATTTATTTAGAGACTACATCTAAGAGACCATATGACACATATGAATTCAGGATAAGCAAAACATGAACAAAAGTTTTTGATGAAATCTATCACCAGATAGCAGAACAAATTGAAGCAGAAGACAATGACAACTCATACTGGAATAGCTTAGGAGAAGAAGAGCTACACAATATAGACAACATGTTGGAAGCATAAACTTCATGTGAAGCCCTCATGATAGAAGAAGCATCATCAACTTCATTTCATGTGAAGAGATCATCCCAGCAATATAATAGCAGACGCAACATCAGTCCAAAGTTTATCAAAGCAAGAAAATCTAACTTTTTGGCTCCATACGTCTAGCAAGAAGCAAGACTTTTTGGCACCATCTAAAAAATAGAGAAAGGACTCCTTAGGCAATCGAAAATTGAATAAGGGCATTATTGTCCAAACACTAGAATCTTGTCCTTCTTTATAAATACTTCCCTCATTTTGGGTTGAATCAAAAGTCCCCCATAATTTAAACTATTAAGCAAGACATTTAATATGTACCTCGATGTGGGATTTAGACTCTCAACAAAACTCGCTTATCATTATAAATAACCAAAATGATCGAGTAAAGCTTAGTCTTTGTTATTTAAAAAAAAAAAAAAAAACCAGAACGACTAGGGCAAAGTGAACTATTTTAACTTTTGATGGACAATGTGAGATGTGACGATAATTTCAGGGGTAGTAAAGCAATTAACTCCTAAAAAAGAAAGATAATTAAGGGATGGCCAATGTTGTGGCACTAACGAAATTTTTTGACATAAATGACAATTGAGGGGACATGAACTGAAATTTTTATATATATATTTTTTAGAAATTATGGAATTGCATTCATAATTCAGCCAAAAAAGTCACTAGCCACAAAGGGCAATTACAATAACGAAGCGATCTAACATCAAAATTAAGACAATCTAGGGCTACTACACTAATGATCATACAAGATCAAAGAGACTTTGGCATAGACATTCCAACTAAGAGTGCAAAGCTCTCATAGACAACCAAAAATAGATAAAGCTTGAAAAAAACAAGCCATAACAAAACAAATAAAACTTTCACAAATGAGAGGTGGAAAGCTCTCACAAAGGAGAGGTGAAAAACTCTCACAAAATGAGAGGTGAAAACTAAGCATAAAACTCAAAGAGTCTCTGCTACTTATTCCAAACATGAAGAAACCACAAAAAAGATGGTGGTAGAGATTCGACATTGAAACACAGGTGGAGATCCAATGCTGAGACGCATCCATCTGTGATGAGTGGAGGAAAAATTATTACAAAATAAGGACAAATAGGGAAAGGGGAGAGGGGAGGAAGAGAGGAGGGGAGAGGGGACTCTCAAAGTAAAAACGGTTATAAAATGTTTTTTTGGGAGAGAGGGGACGGGGTAGAGCACTTCCAGCAATAACCCCTAGCCCTGGCATGACAAGGCTCGAGCCTAGGCAGCAGCTTCCAGCGGGCCAAGCTTGACTAGGCAAGCCGTGGGCCCCACGAGACAGGGCCAGTCCGTAGGCTAAACCAGCCTAACCTCTAGACTGGATTTGCTGACGTCAATAATGACATCAGCAACAACAAAAAATTATAAAAAAATCGAAAAAAAATACTTAGTCATATTCTTCACTTCCCACACCAAAACTCTATACAAATTCCTCTCCTCATATCTCATGTAAATAGTGGTTGCCATGACAATGAGTGGAAACACACCGTACTTTTTGCAAAGGCTGCCACTATTTACGAGAATAGTATCTGCCCTTACCTTTTGCCATGACAAATGGGTGGAAGTGCTATTAGATTAGAAGGGACTTATACAAATTTATTATTGAAATTGTTAAAAGTAATAGGAATATGGAATGTTATTGATAAGAAATAAATGAATAAAATTGCTACAGAAGATTTGTCTGATTAGACAATAGATAAGCAGAGGATTATGCAGCTGCTGCTGAGAGAGCGCTTAGTTCCTCTACTCATGAAAATGAACCCATAGCAGGCAGCCATGGAGTCTCTGTCTCCCTCCGCAACATTCATCATATCCACAAAATTCTCACTCAAACCTCGCAAAACCCAGTCCCAAACCCCCACTACGAACCACAGATTCCCCATCTCACCAACCCATAAGAACCCATTTACTTTTTATTCTGTTTCTCACAGTTCTTGTAGTTGTTTCTCAGTTAAAACATGTGCAGCTTCAACATCAACAACAGCGACACCTTCCACTTCTCTTCCTATATCTTCCACTTCCAGTGACAACCGCCACTGGATTGTGCTCATGGAGGCTCCTCCACAAGGGGTCCATTCGAAACAAGAAGTTATTGAATACTATGTTAAAACCCTTCAAAGTGTTTTGGGCAAGTGGGTATGCTATAAACTCTTTTCTCCAGTATGGCATTGCTTAGATTTTCGCCTGAATTGTGTTTTAATGTTTTTGTTTTCAGTGAGAAGGATGCTCAAATGTGTATATATGATGCTTCCTGGGATACCCATTTTGGCTTTTGCTGTGATATTGAGGAAGAAACTTCCCACAAGCTCGCATGTAAAATTCTATCATTTTCACTGATGTTTTATTGAATTGGTTTTTGCTACAGACTAGATGTTTGTGTTCTTTTTTGATTGTCATGAAATGAGTGTTTTATTGAAGAGATAATGAACTTTTATGAGGTTTGGTCATTCGTTATTGCTAATGTTGTTGAATGACTTAATTATTTGTATGTAATTTATGTAGGTTTACCAGGGGTTTTATCAGTTAAGCCTGACCCGGATTATAGTTCTGCAAAAAAGGATTATAGTCCACCAAATGTTCAATCAGGTTTTATGTCTTACCCTCAAAGTGGAAATACTTTCTTATTTCCTCTTTCCAACACCAAAAGGTGGCTCGTTCGAATGGATAAACCCAGCATTGGGGTTGTTACAAAGGCGCAAATGGTTGATTATTATGCTCAGATACTAACAAAGGTCTTGGGGAAGTAAGTCTTAGATTCTGAGCATCAATGCTGTTTCCGTTCTTAAACTATTTTGTTTTTCTAATTGGTACTGTATTTTGCTCTTTTGGTAGTGAGAAGGATGCACAAATGTGTATTTATCATGTTTCCTGGCAATCTAACTTTGGGTTCTGTTGTGAACTTGATGAAGAGTGTGCACGGGAGGTAGCTGGTTAGTGTATGCTCTTAGTTTCTCTATGCCACATTTGTGTTAACAATTGTCTTCTTGAGGACTAATGATCCTATATGCTGCAGGTGTTCCTGGTGTTTTATCTGTCGAGCCTGACAAGAATTGGGAGTCGGAGAACAAAGATTATGGAGGTTTTCTCCTCTTCTAACTTTTATAAGATCTTTCTTGAATAATATCTACTTACGGTTATCATCTTAGAATCAGATGTAATATCTTCTAACTCGTTGCTAGGTTAGGCTTTGCTTCTTGATTTGAATGCCTTTTAAACTGATGTTGCAAACCTAATGTCTTCTTTTCAACTTCAGAGAGCAATGTCACTGACGAGATAACTTATAGAGCAATTTAATTAAATTTGTTGAGTAACTTTTGATGTCCTTAGAGAATTGTTTCTTACTACTTGTTGAAAAATTTAAATGTGTCATTGTAATTTTAGTCCAAAAGGTTGGACTTAGAAGGTTATGCAGATCGATGCCCAGATGACTTTGTTCCTTGGTCAACAAATGAATAGGAATTGGGAAGACTTTGATAATGTATAACACAAGAAGATTTTCAGAGCAATTGTTAAGATTGTGAAGGTGTATGGCCATGCAATAGAAATCACATAATCCCGCAAACATAGAAATATTTTGAATTTTGATATGGGCAGAAAATGGTGTAAATGAGATTAACCACAAGGAGAAAGCTGAAGGAAATAATTGCTACAGCCGAATTTGTAGGTTATCTGACACCATGAGATGGTGCAAACCTCATTTCAAAGTTAAATATTACACATCCTGGAATGTAAAAATAGAAAGAGCTTGATTTCATGGTATGTGAAAGTCTTGGAGTTTTGCCAATAATTGTCAGAAGGGACCTGTTACTGATCATAGAAAGAACAGATTCAGCAGATAACAGGTCATGGGTTCCTGGTCCTGAGTATTTTTTCGTATAGAGTTCTTCAATACATCATTTTGGTTACTCATTCCTTAACAATTCTTAAATATTTGGGAAGAGGCTTGGTAGTATCTGATAATCTGATGGAGCTTGACGTGTGTTGAACTATAGTTTTCCTTTAAATTATTAGCTTTATTCCCAATCCCTTGCACTAAAGGATGACATCTTTTGTACCATGTTTATCAAGTAGTAGGAACCCGCATTTATTAGTGATTTCAATTTAATTTTTTCACCTCAGTCATTTTTGTTTATTGCTGATGGTTTATATGAAGTTAAAGTTTCCTGAAGGAACATGAAATGGGTTGTTAACAACCTGACATTATTATTCGTAATTACAAACAATTATGGTTTTTTTTTTTAAAATATTCTTTTTAAGAGTGCAATTGATGATAGTTGTTTTTTCCCAACATTATTCGGGTCCTTTTCTATTTAATGGCACCAATGCTAACCATTACAGCAATATAATATTTTCAAATAGACAATCAAAAACACCCCTGTAATGCTAACTATGTTTTAACTCTTTACTAGAGTTATCCGTTGTAATTATTCAAAAGATCTCGATATTCTTCAATATGTGTAGCTTCTTTCTCCCTCTCATTGCATATTCACTTGAAATTGCTAAAATCATTTTAGTTTCTGAACAGGCCTATCATTTTATACATCTGAGAAAACCCTCCGGGCAGCATTTGAAGGCTTTGGTGAGCTTGTTGAAGGTACTACACTTTTTTTTAAGCATAAAATGGGGTTTTCAATTTGATGGCAGTATATGCTCATTCTAATTAAATGTTTGCCTCAACAGTTAAAATAATAATGGACAAAATTTCTAAAAGGTCCAAAGGTTATGCATTCATAGAATACACCACGGAGGAAGCTGCTAGTGCAGCACTCAGAGAGATGAATGGCAAGGCAAGTTTCAACATGCTCTTCATTTTTATAAACTGATTCGAATAAATCAAACACGTAGGCGTAGTCTTTCTTGTCTTTGGTACATGTTTTACATGTTCATAAAACAGATCCAACACTCTGAAGAGGAAAGCTTAGCCTATTTTTTGTTGATGATTCTTGCAGATCATTAATGGCTGGATGATAGTTGTTGATGTTGCCAAGACTAGCCCTCCAAGATACAGCAGGAGTCAGAGCAGACCAGCAACCAGATGAAAGAGAGAGAAGGTTATAGAGAGATTTGTCACTAAGAATTGAATTATTTTGTGCCCAGCATCCTAAATATTGACATTGAGTTCATATAAGGAACTTTGTCAGTACCACAATATTTTTGCATTTTCGAAGAATTGACCTACATATTTTCTGTTGCAATGATAAGAGCCCATGGGTAGAACTTGCCCCTAAAAACCGGTTAATAAGGAAGTGTACCCAAATGCTCTTAAACCATCCTAGGATCTGCTATTTTTCCATTATTTTTCCAAAGTGATATCTCGAGTCCTAAAATGCAGGATAGTGGCATTCAGCTGTTGGCTCCTTGTGCCTTTTCCCTTTTAAAATATGGCCCAAGTGGCTACCACAAGCTGCATAGTGATCTCATTTCTCCTCTCATTTGGGCCAGGATAACGATGTAAGGCTCTAGGCTGGCCCTCACAGAATGCAGGCCAATAGCATCCAGAATCAAACTTGGTAGTTGACGGTTTAAGGACCACATTCATTGGTTTAAAAGTTTGAGGACTCAAATGAAGACTTTTGAAAAATTCAGGGACCATTCATGATACAAACTCTAAATGGGGTGACTTTTAACTCATTTCATCTGCTCAAGTTATGAAGACTTTTAAATCAAAATAATTTGTTTGGCTTTGAAGTAAGTCTATTTATGGATACTGTAATTATGATTTTTTATTATAGAGAAATAGTACCAATAAGGTCACCAAATTTAGAAAAGATACACAACTTTCCAAGTGTTGCAACGAAATTGTTGAATTTCAGAATGTTTCTAGAATGGAAAATTCCACGAATGGAAATAGTACTAATGTCACCAAAATTTAGAATTTACTAATTTTCTCGCATTTCATTTAATTTTAAGGGGGTGTATCTAATTCAAACTTTTAATGATTTTTAAAAGCCTGGTGGTATTCAATTTAGATTTTTAAGGAGTTTATAAAAGTTTGGTGGTATTCAGTAATGACTTTTAGAAAGTCTTTAAAAGTTTGGCGATATCCAAAAAGTTAATGACTTTTAAAAAACTTATTAAATAAATGACTTTTCCATACTTTTAAGGCTAATGGTTAAGAGCAAAAGTCTTGCTAAATAACTAGTGACTTTTATACTGTATGAAAGTATTTAAAAATTTGTCTATGAATACACCCCTTAATCATTGTAATCATCTATGCATTTTCTCGAGTCCCTTTTCTAAGCTGTAAAACCTAACCTATTGCTTTGCATCATGATGCTCATATATATATATATATATAAGACTGCCAGTTTCTTCCACCCACAATATCACTTCATATCATATAGTTCTTTATTTTTCAACACATCCGAAATCTCTGCTTTTAGATGGAGAAGCAAACAGCCATAGCCTCTTCTTGTCTCTTCCTTTTATACATCGCCACGTTTACAGGTTAGTGCTAAGTACAAAAACAAATATACATGTTCTTGATAATCATATATTAACTGTAGCCACAAATTATTATTTAGACAAAGAAAAATGTATTATATTGTCATATTTACTCTTTGTCCCTTATTGCCTTTGATATATAATGGAAGAAGTTCTTGAAGCACATCATCACCATCATCGTCATAATCGTCATGGTTCTGTGAAGCTTTTCGTTTTCGGGGATTCGTATGCTGATACTGGAAATACTGGAAAATCTGTGTCTGCTTCATGGAAGGAACCTTATGGCATCAATTTTCCGGGAAAGCCAGCTGGTCGATTTTCAGATGGTTTCGTGCTCACTGATTATATAGGTTCCTTCTCTCTTAAGAGTATTTTCCTCAATCCAAAAATATATGTTAGATTATGAGTGTATGTTTGCCTCTATAGTTGAATTTTACTTTTTCTAGTACGTTTACATGTGAAATATTTGACAAGAAATTACTCTTCATATATTATTTAAACATGGACAATTCAAATATATATTTTTAGGTCTATTTATTTGCAAAAATAAATTAAACCGTAACACGCATAAAATAAATTTTATAAAGTTAACAAAACCAAAAAAAAAAACAAAAACAAAAACAAATTTAGACAAGAAAATCAAATATACATCTTTGGATTTACATATTCACCATTGGAGCAAAAACTATATTTACACCCTTCGGATATGTAAAGAGGATGTTAAAGTTGCTTTACACCCCTTAAAATACACTGCTCTTACTACTAGATTGGGATTGTGAGTGCATGATTTTATCTATATTTTAATTTGTAATTGCATTATTGTTTGTTTAACCAAATTCTAAAAAGAAAAAGAAAACAAGAAAAAAACCAATATTTAATTTTATTTTTATTTTATTTTATGAAATGCCTCTTTGAGATGTTGCAATGTATTGCAGCTTCCTTTTTGGGCATAAGCTCTCCAGTGCCTTACACATTGAGAAAATTTGTGAAGAAATCAAAACTGGAGTCTGGGATGAACTTTGCATATGGAGGGACAGGTGTTTTTGATACAGTGTTTGGTGGACCAAACTTGACCACCCAAATCGACTTTTTCCAACAGCTGCTTGAACAAAAACTCTATAGTACCAAAAACGACGTCGTTAACTCGTCCATTGCTCTCGTATCAGTTGCGGGTAACGACTACGCTGCTTATTTTGGTAACCACACTAAGGTAAGTGGTTAAGCTAACTCTATCTGTTTGTTGACATGCATGCAATGTAGGCAAGTCGGAAAGCTTTTATTTTATTTTATTTTATTTTTCTTTAATAATTTAAGTGAGACATGTGTACAACACTGATTTTCTGTAATAGATTCTGTAACAGAGTTAGCATATGGAGCCAAATCATGGATTTTGAAAAATCGAGATGACATAAGTTTTTCTCTAATGTAAAAAAATAAAAAATAACATACGAGTTCATGTGACAGTTCTAAAATTTTACTTAACTATTATTGTACCGCACAATTATCATATCTTCAGGATTTCGCAGCGGTCACCAAATTCATTATTAAGCAGCTTGCTGTGGATCTAGAGCGTATACATGGGTTGGGAGTGAGAAAAATAGCTGTTACAGAAATAGGGCCCCTGGGATGTCTGCCCCGCATGACTTCCTTTCTTTCATATCAGAATTGTAGTGAAGCTGCCAATTTGGTTTCAATTTTCCATAACCAGATTTTGCGTCAAAAAGTTGAAGAGTTGAACAAGGAGACTAAGAAATCTTCATTTGTAATCTTGGATCTTTATAACGCATCTCTGTCTGCACTTATGCTCCCAAAACACCATCAAGGTAATTAATTAATTAACTCTTTGCGGTGAACAGTAATTTTGTCCTTTCTATTAGTATTACTTTCGGATATGTCACATTTACTCATCACCTTGCTCACCACCTTTCTAATAAAAATCGGTACCGACTATGTGGATCCTCCTCATCTATATGTATGGTGGTCAAAAAATGTGAACTCATGTATACTACTTGGAACCTTTTTTTGGATAGCAGGATACTCGACACTCCAGATTAATCCACTGAAGCCGTGTTGTGTTGGGGTGAGCAACGAATACTCATGCGGGAGTGTGAATGAGAGTGGAGCAAAGAAGTACATTGTATGCGATAAGCCCAAACTTTCTTTCTTTTGGGACTCGATTCACCCTTCTCAGAATGGCTGGCATGAGGTTTATTCCGCTATAAAGTCTTCTCTTCATCAATTGTATTTGTGATTTATTGTGTAGTTTAAATATTGGTCCTAGAAGGTTGGTTTACCCAATATATCATAATGATATAAAAGAGACTAATATGTGGTTGGATTGCTTGATAATTTATCAACTTCTTTGCCTGAGAGAAGTACTAAGAGCATCCACAATCATGCTCTCTAATTTTTAGTTAAATTTTAGCTAAAAACATAAAAAAGTTATTTTAGGAGCTTTCTATAAAATTTAAACTTCAATCGCGCTCTCTAGTTTAGGAAGTCATAAATGCTATAACTCTTTTTTGATTGGTCCATCTCTATTAAAAAATGAAATAAAAAATTGTTAGCATTAAATAAAGGTTTGAAATACTCATTAAATAAAGCATCATTAAATTATAGGGAGCCATTAGAAGTCATTTCTCTCTTCTCAGATTTAAGAGCTCCTAGAGGTCTCCCTATTTTAGAATGTGGATATGGGGCATGGTTGGAGTTGTATTTTTACAATTCCTCTCTAAAATTTGTCTAAGGAGATGGTTTAGGGAGCCCATTATGGATGCTCTAATTAAGTACAAATAGTGTGATTTTAACCTAGCTAGAATAAGAAGCCAGCAGATAAGATATAAAGTGATCCATAGAAAGCCTTAAAATTAGCATCCACGCTTAATAAATATGCATTCGCATATCTTCTTTGTGTAAAATAAAAAAAGATAAAAACGCATTCGCAATGAGCTACAACAGTGACACTGTAATGTACTTTCGAATTCCACATTTTCTTAGTTAAGCTAAAATGAAGTATTTTAACATGTGTTATTGAATAGATTAACTGTTCAGTTATTTGATTTCCATACTAGGTTAATATACAATTAGATTAATATTTTACAATTTACTAGTATTTTAGGGGACATATCATGCCTATTGATAATTTTTTTTTGCCAAAGTTAAGAAGAGGAGGGGGGTTTTCTTAGACACACTGCCAATGTGTCATGGGGGTTCTTTAAACCTAAGGAAAGCAGCGTGTAATGACGATTTTAAGGTATCTCAACAAGAACACGAAAAAGAAAAAAGAAAAGTGAGTAGGATAGCTAAGACCTCGGATAAAGAAAAAAAAGACGAATACAACGGGTCTCTTTAACAACCATTCCCAGAGTGAATCGAAGATCGGGACCAATAGCATCTATGGTATTATTAAAAAAGGACAAAGGACAACCAAGGACCGAGAACAGTGTCTTTCCTGTGCTATCAAGAACTAAAAGAAGGACAGAAAGGAGCAGGAATTGGGGGATACTATAGAGATATATGGCTATGAGACTAGCATAGCCCCCATCAAATAGTTGAGGGGGTAGCCCATAACTTAGTTTCCCCTCTTAGTAAAAAAAACCCCTTGCGCGACCAAACTTTGCGCAACGAAACACAATTCGTCGCACAAAGTAACTTTGCGCGACGAAAATTAAAATTCGTCGCTCAAAGTCTTACGCGACTACATTTTGCGCAACGAAACACAAATCGTCGCACAAAGTCACTTTGCGCGACGAAAATTTGCCCGACGACAAAGCATTGTCGCGAAAAGTAACTTTGCGCAACGAAACACTTAAATTCGGTGCATAAATTCTTGCGCGACGAAGTGTGGTTCGTCTCGTAAAGTCTTTTAAAAAATAAATTAAATAAAAATTTATTTTAAAAAATCTATGCATGACTTTGCGCGACGAAACACTTAAATTCGGTGCACAAATTCTTGCGCGACGAAGTGTGGTTCATCTCGTAAAGTCTTTTCAAAAATAAATTAAATAAAAATTTATTTTTAAAAATCTATGCATGAATTTGCGCGACGAAAGACAAAAATTCGGTGCACAAAGTCTTGCGCGACGAATTCTCGTTCGTCTCGCAAAGTGTTTACAAAAATAAATAAAATAAAAAATTATTTTTAAAATTTTTTGGATGACTTTGCGCGACGAAATAATATTCTTCGTCTCGCAAAGTCTTTACAAAAATATTTAAAAAAAAAATTATTTTGTTAGAAAAATATATTATTGTAGTTCGGATTGGGTTTTTGTTGGAAAATATATATTTTAAATTGACAATCGAATCGGTTCATTGTATTCATATAGGGTCAAGGACTGTAGCTGTAAAAAATCATTAAAATTGAAATTGAAATAACCGTTAAATCGTGATTTTTTGTTTATAACCGTAAATAATATATTCACTAACAATTAAGAGTTTATTTATACTTTTGTTAAATGTAACATAAGATTTTGTGGTATCCACTAGTGTAAATATTTTAAATTGACGATCGAATTGGTTCATTGTATTCATATAGGGTCAAGGACTGTAGCTGTAAAAAATCATTAAAATTGAAATTGAAATAACCGTTAAATCGTGATTTTTTGTTTATAACCGTCGAAATTTTTTGTCCTATTACTTGATCTTTGAATGTTTATTTTTTCCGATTTTTGGCGTATATGATCTCGAAGTATAAACAAACAAGTTTGACGGTTGGATCGTTGAAACTAGTTTCGTAGAATGCGTATGCCATCAAAACAATATATTCACTAACAATCAAGAGTTTATTTATACTTTTATTAAATATAACATAAGATGTGGTGGTATCCACTAGTGTAAATATTTTAAATTAACGATCGATGTGTAAACAAACAAGTTTGACAGTTGGATCGTTGGAATTAGTTTCGTAGAATGCGTATGCCATCAAAACAATATATTCACTAACAATTAAGAGATTATTTATACTTTCATTAATTATAACATAAGATTTTGTGGTATCCACTAGTGTAAATATTTTAAATTGACGATCGAATTGGTTCATTGTATTCATATAGGGTCAAGGAGTGTAGCTGTAAAAAAATCATCAAAATTGGAGTTGAATAACCGTTAAATCGTGATTTTTCGTTTATAACCGTCAAAAAGTTTTGTC
>NW_018922259.1:0-31387 GCF_002207925.1 Prunus avium | reverse complement strand
CAGTTCGTTCCTAATTGGAGTGGTTGGTGTATTCCATACTTCTAGCGATTGGATTTCACTTAAAACTCACCAAATGACTCTGGCGTGAGAAATAACTAACACACAAATTAAACCCTATGAATTATGCAATCGTAGTACGAGTAAGTAGGGATCGTTCTATTCCGGGGATTAGGAGGGAAGCTAATCATCACAAATTAACTTATTAAACTGAAAACTAAGTTACGGAAAACAATGATTGGGGGAAATTTGGACGGTTTAGACTAAAGTAATAATGACAGCATCAAACAACTAAGTTGTGAATGAAGTATGGATTAAGGGATAGCTAGAGGATCCTTCTCCACACATGGAACATATGCATACAAATCGATCTCTAGTTACTCTTTCTATAAAGTATGAATGACAATGCCCCAAATTAATTGTGAATGCACTAATTAACTCTCAGATTTTCCTAAGTTCATTGAATTGGACTCAGCGACACAATCAAATTATTCTCATCAAGTTCCCTATATGAACAGCATGATAAAGATACGTATCAAAGATCATTAAATTCTGTGAAAATCATAAGCATTGACAAAGCATTCGTAACTATGAAAAGCATGATACTCCTGCCAAGAACTTACTTAACTCAATCATGACTAGTGACTTTTACCACTTGTGAATATAAGTTCATAACGATTAGGTGAAATTCCCTTATATTCTAGCATCAAATCCCTGCATACAAACTAAGTATGCATCCTTAATAAGCATACAAGAATAAGTTCTCAATAAAACAGAAAAGTAAATCACATTCATACTTTATAAAACCATAACTGGAAGTAATCAATTCATATTAAACATATGTCCATGGCTTCGAATTCACCCCTAACTAAGAAGAAATTTAGTTACACATGTTCATAATAACTGAAAAGCAATCTAGAATAAACATTTAACTAAAATAGGGAAGAAGAACTCTGAAAACCCCAATGGATGCAGCAGGTTGCGTCTCCAAGTTCTTCTCTCTTTTTCCTCTCTTGCTACGGCCCCTCCAAAACTCCTCTCTCCTGCGGCAACCCCTCCTTTAAATATGTGGTAGATCTAGGGTAAAAGTGCCCAGCAGAAACCCTAGAAATTAGGGTTTGTTTGGCATATTTCTTCTGGAACAAGGATAGGGCCCAGGCGCCACCTTTTTAGGAGAAAGGTGCAGCCCCAATGCTTTCTTCTAAGAAGCTGATTCTTGAATTAATTTCCCCATCTTTTTAGCACATTCCTAGCCTCTTTGAACTTCAAACACGTCCATCCATCTTGCCCCATGCATACGCTATCCATTCCAAGTCCAAAACTGCTCTAAAATGCCCCAAAATGCCCTTTCTTACCAATCTTGCCATCTGGACCTACAATAGTACGAAAATAAGCTAAATCACTCTAACAAATGGGAATTAACTAAGTAAATGCAAAGAAATAAGATAGCAAAGTCGCATAAATATGCTCCTATCAAATTCCCCCACACTTAGCTTTTGCTAGTCCCTAGCAAAACAAAGAAAACAAAATAAAACCTAAACCTTCCAACAATTGCCTCAGGGATTTCCAATGAAACATGACATGTTAAAAATCACTACTCACACAGATTTTAGCCATCCTTACCCTCGAGCTCGTACTTAATCACAGTAACCACTCACTAGCTCGCATTTGATCATTTAAAACAACTTTTTTTTATTATTATTTTTATTTTATTAATGTAGTAACATGCCTTAGAGAATTCCCTCAATTCCTCACCAGATATACTCTCTATTTTCACGTAGATTTTCTGACTACACTCCCTATACTAAGTATATGTGAGAAGATTGATGTAAACATGTAGACTAGCACTCACATATATTATAACAAAGAAGGCACTTTCTGAAGTTATTAAATCAACATGTATATGATCTCATGAATGGAATGCTACTACTTAGAAGCGAAAACCAGGGATTCCATATGCTCGTGCCAATTTCAAACTCCACATATTGAAACACATAACAACCAAGATAAAAGTCTAAGGGTTATAACGGGGCTAAGGTATTGGCTAACAAAAAAGGGTTAAGGGTACACAAAGGTTCTTAAAGAAATAGGAAGCAAAGTAATGAAATCCACACTTAGAATTCACTTTTGATTGCAGCATCAAACTTTAAACACAAAGGGAAGATCCGTACAATTTTAGGGTCAGATCCACATTTTTGGACCCTTCTTCAACAACCAATACTTGTGAACTCATTCTTACTTCTTTTCATCTTGTTTTTCTTCTTTTTTTTATTTTATTTTATTTTTAAATAATAAATATAAGAACGTGTACCATGTCATGATGTCCAGTGAATAACGTGAAATAAAGTTACTCATGTATCTTACCATACATTTTATAAAGTGTACAATATTGTAGTAAAAATGATAAATAAATTACTACAGTGTTTAATTTTCTTTCATTAATTACTCTAGATTTTCTAAGTCACAGAGTTTGTCAGCTCGCAATATAATCAACTTAAATCACTCAAACCTACTATGCAATGCATTTCCTTCCAATCTTTTGCGTTAAAATAATAGATGATTGACTAAATAAACTTTTTACAAAGTTTCATTAAAAATTTCCATGTTTTTATCAAAATTTCCATGGTTTTTATCTAATTTTTATCGATATCGATATTTTCCCGATATTTCCGTGTTTTTGAACCACCGATATTTCCGAAAACTTCGATATTTAAGACCTTGCTTATGATGAACAAAAAGATAAACCCTACAGTAAATAACATAGGTCTACTAGTCTACAAGCACTACTAAAAAAACACACACTATGTACTGATTCAGATTTGTCCCCTAAGTTAAGTTTTGAGACAATAAATTGTCTCCATTAACCAATAGAGACTATGCAGCCACTATTTTTAAATCAGTATCCTAGTTTGGGGTTGCTATTGTTTTTTGGGTACCATTTACTTAGTCAGTCCTTCCCTATTTTCCATTAAAGAAAAAGCTTTTAAGAAACAAGCCATTTGAGTTAAGCCAAGCCATTTTCGATGGCTCCAAGCTTGGGATCTGATATTTGGAATGGAGTTTATTATATTAGAGACTAATCATATATAACATATCAGTTTGCAATTGTGTACTCTTCAAACAAGACAGATCTTAGTTTTAGTATCTTCTCCCTTAGAAATGCAAATATACAACAGTTCCCGTTGGTTCAATATCAGTTCCCATTGTATGAGTACCCATTTAATAACACCCTATCATTTATGTAATACACTTACAGCCATCAGTCCCCATTTATATATTACTTTTAATATTGATAAGAATGTGTATTTTATTTTAAAAATCTGCACATATTCGAATACGATTTGGGGGCTGTTTTGCATATTATTCTATTGACTTCATTTAATTCATCAATGTTATGTATTTGCCTTGAATGAAAACTGAACACAGCAACCCAATATTTCATATTATCCAAACAACTTTACACAGCCCATGCTTCATATCGATATGATCCAAAAATATTTACATAGCAGATGCATGTTTTGTACTATCATTTTTGTACAGGTGAGGCAAAGCATTCACAGATCCATTTACATTTCCCACATATCGAAGGGCTTCCAATGCTGCTGCTAAATCTGAGAAACCAGCTTTTCAGTGAAAGATGCATCTAGTTCAGCTTTGTAACGCGCCAAACTTGCTTCATGTTCCTCCCTAAGTTTTACTTGTTCCTCACCAAGCCTCTGCATTGCCATTTCAGATTGCTCATTTGCCTTCCTCTGCTCTTCATTTTGCACCCTTTGCTCCTCAAGTGCTTGTCGCAGGGTATGAACCTCTCTTGATATCCCTCTTCGGTCAGTTATTATCCCAGGGACATCCACCCATGACACTCCAGCTCCCTCAAGAAGTCACTCATTTTGATTTGCTATGTTTGGGTTTGAGGGTGAGTTGGTTGGAAGTGGTTTCGTTCTTCTCTGTTCATATGAATACAAAGGTTCTCTGTTTTATAGTGGCATTCTCCCACCTATTTGAACTTGCATATTTTGAATTCTTTAAACCAGCGGGAAAGTTCACCAATGCCAATAATTAAATATTACTTTTGCTACTGTTTGTCATTCAAACCATTCAATAAATAATTAAATGAAAGAGACTAGCATTCACAATCAACCATTTAATATAAAATTAAATGGAAGAGACTAGCATTTACAATCAGTATCCAATTTAAGGCCAAATGCCAAAACTGAGTGAAGGGGACCCAAGCCAGTTTGTAAAGGGAGCCAGCCACGTCTCTTTGTATGATTTGTGAGTTGAGTCAACTGAGCTGCAGCTTCCTTTGACAAATTGGGACTGATAATGACAAGTTGTGACTGATAAAAAGGATCAAATATTAAAGGAAAATCATGAAAATCAATGTTTTGTATTACACACCATTGACTATCCCAAATATCTTTAATAGGCATGGTTTTGGAATTAGTTTCCAAACACAATTCACAAGACACTTTTATGAAATTGTATCTAGAAAATCAGTGTGTAGTGGCCATATTTCTAGTAGTGAAGCTTATATCCTTTTCCATTAAACTAGATACTGTTAGCATGATGCCTATTTATCTTAGTTTGCAGTATCTTTGTGGTAAGAAGGGGCCGCTTGAACAAAGGTATGATTTGGTTATTGAGGCCCATCCAAGTACAGTAGTGTTTTAGGGTTTATGGAGAGGTACATCATAAATATTTTTAGGGTTTAAACCCTAAGCTACATCAGAATAATTAAGCAGTGAGCAAAATTGGATTTAAAAAAATGACAATGATTGCTAGGCTTTGAAGTAAGTTTATTTATAGAATTATAGTAATGTCGAGAAAATATGAAATGAGAAAAGATACATAAAAAACTTTCCAAGTGCTGCAACGAAATTGTTGGATGTCATAAATGTTTTCCATCTTTTACAGAACGGAAAATGAAAATGACACTATTAAAAGTCACCGAAATGAATAAATATTCAAACAAAAAACAAATCCGTTTTTTTCTTTTCCTTTTCTAAGCTGTAAAACCTATTGCTATTAAAGTAGGGTACATTGTATCATGCCCATATATATGTAAGAACGCCATCGCCTCAAAATCTCTGCTTCGCTTTCAAATGGAGAAGCAAACCACCATCGCCTCTTCTTGTCTCTTCCTTTTATACATCGCCACTTTTACAGGTTAGGCTCTTCATAACTAAATATATATGTTCTTGATATCAGCCTTTATATTTTTTTTAGACAAAATAAAATTGTATTTATTTGTCCTTTATTGCTTTTGATATATAGTGGCAGAAGTTCTTGAAGCCCATCATCACCTTCATCAGCACAACAGTCATGGCTCTGTGAAACTTTTCGTTTTCGGGGACTCGTATGTTGATACTGGGAATATCAGAAAATCTGTGGCTCCTTCATGGAAGGAACCTTACGGGATCACTTTTCCGGGAAAGCCGGCCGGCCGGTTTTCAAACGGTCGTGTCCTCACCGATTACATAGGTTTGTTTCCTTTCTTTCTCAAGAGTATTTTCCTCTTTCCAAAAATTTATGTTAGTTTATGGGTGTAAATGTCATTTTTATCTCCATTAACTGTAGTTAAGTTCATGGACCAAAGTGCGACAATGAGCAAAATTAGGAGGCAAAGTTCAATTTTGGTTTTTATAGTATGCTAACATGTGAAATATTTGACATAAATTTATTCGTCATATATTATTTAGATATAGAAAATTTAAATATAATTGTGTTAGTAGTACTAGGTTGGGATCGTATTGGCATAATATTTTTTTTTTATAGGGGAGCATGAATTTCAATTTGCTTGAATTATTGTTTAACCAAATCTTTTTTATATAAGTGAAAATCTACTCTAAATTAATTGAATTTACGAAAAGGGGGATTCGAACTTGAGTGCAAGAGGTCTGACTCACTGCTCTAGCCAGGCTTAACCCAAGTCTGCATTGTTTAACAAAAGTTTAAGAACAAAAAAGAACCTATTTTATTTTATTTGTGCCTCTTTGACGTGTTGCAAAATTGCAGCTTCCTTTCTGGGCATAAGATCTCCGGTGCCTTACGCATTGAGAAAATTTGTGAAGAAATCCAAACTAGAATCTGGGATGAACTTTGCATTTGGAGGGACAGGTGTTTTCGATACATTGGTCAGTGGACCAAGCTTGACCACCCAAATCGACTTTTTCGAACAACTGCTTCAACAAAGAGTCTATGCCATAAACGACGTCGTTAACTCGTCCATTGCTCTCGTATCAGTTGCGGGGAACGACTACGCTGCTCATTTTGGTAGACCAGGCAACGACACAAAGGTAAGTGGTTAATCTAATGGTTTTATTGTCGTAAGTGCGTTTTGCTACAGTGTTTCTGCTATTTAAATTTTTTGTTTCAAAATAATTAATTCAGGCACTTGATATAATTCCTCAATTCTATTAGCTTGTTCTTGTTTTGTTGTTGTTTATATTACTCTCTTGCATTGGTGTATTAACATTTCTTCTAAGTAACATCTAATATAAAAAGTTATTAACGTAATGGAATTTTTATGCTAAAAAAATATAGAAATGTCACTTGAGCTTACACACCAATTTCAATAATAATTTAGTGTCAACAGACGAATCATGGAATTTGAAAAATCGAGATGACATCTCTTAATAATTTTTTTTATACAAGCGATAATCTACTCAAAATTAATATGTTGTTATTGTATTGTAATTATCTCAATTATAACAAGATGTCATTGTTGAACAATAACATGATGGGTATTCGTACACTACCATTAATTTTTCTCGAGGAGTTATGTTTGCTTTTTTACATATAATCAAATTCAAGATTCCATCATTTTCTAGGGAACTTTAATCAAACACAAGATTATTAAAGGGTTTAGATGTTTCCGAACTATGTGGGGTTCTTGGCATGTCCAAAAATACATACATGATATATTGAATTTTGAAGAGACTTTATACTAACTTGATCGTACTCGTCGTATCTTCCAAATGACAGGATTTGGCAATATTTACTAAATCTATTATTAACCAGCTTACTGTGGATTTGAAGCGTATACATGATTTGGGATTGCAAAAAATAGCGGTTACAACAATAGAGCCCCTAGGATGTCTTCCCGGCATAACTTCCTTCTTTCATATCAAAACTGCAATGAATTTGCCAATATGGCTTCAATGTTCCACAACCAGATTCTGCTTCAAAAGTTGGACGAGTTGAACAAGGAGACAAAGAATTCTGCATTTGTCGACTTGGATCTCTATAATGCGTTTATGTCTGCAGTGAAGCCCCCAAAACATCATCAAGGTAATGAATCCCTTTTCTGCAAACGCTAATTGATCCCTTCTACTAGTATTACCTTTGGATAGTGCTATTTGTTTTACATTTACTGATCACTTTGCTCACCGTCTTTCTAATAAAAGCAGATACCATCCATGTGAGTCCTTAAATACGTTTATAAGCTGGTAGTCAATAAATGTGGTCGTACTCATGTATATATGTCTATACTTGATCACATTCTTTTTTCGATAGCAGGATATTCGACATTCCATATTAACACACTAAAACCATGTTGTATTGGGGTAAGCAATGAATACTCATGCGGGAGTGTGGATCAGACTGGTGCAAAGAAGTACATTGTATGCGATAACCCTGATGTTTCTTTCTTTTGGGATACACTCTTCGCAGAATGGTTGGCATGAAGTTTATGCCGCTATAAAACCTTCTCTTCATCAATTGCATTCGTGATGTATAGTGTAGTTTAAACTTTGCCCCTAGAAGGTTGGATTGCATGAGAATCACCCAATATATCATTTGATATGAAAGAGACTAAAGATAGGGTTGGATTGCATGAGAATTGATCAATGTTTTCTTAATGTACGTTCATTACAGTAAACACCTTAATGTACGTTCATTACAGTAATTAACTTCAAACAAGATGATTTTAAGTGAACCTAGCTTGAATAAGAAAGAAAGTGATACTAGAAAACCTTAATGTACGTTCATTACAGTAAACACCATGAGAAAATTAATGTACGTTCGAATGCCAATTTTTCTTAATTAATCGTGTTACATTATTGAACAGATGAGCTTTTTTATTTGATTTATTTATTCATGCAATTAGATATTTAACAATTATTTATTAATATTTTAGGGGACATATCATGCCTATTGATCTGAGTTGCACTATCTCTGTGGTAAGTAAGGAAGGGGCTGCCAGAACAGAGGTTACAAAATCTAACAAATATACCACACTAGGCCTTTATACCCTGAAACTACATCTTTGTAAAAGAATTCTATGTAATTTTCAATTCCTTCATCCAAACGGAGGGTACATAGCAACACCAACAACTCAAATGTTGAAATGAAAATCTCAACAAGAAGGGGAAATTGCATCCAAATAAATAAGGTGACTGGAATGCTGGCGAGGAAAATGATTGGAATGACAATCCATAGTCTTTCATGAAGCATAAGGAAAAGAGCAGAACAAAAGGCAACCATCATGGAAGCGATGGAGATAAAGAGTGTTGAAAGGCCGATTATCATCTTTGTGGGTAAGGATTTTAGGAAATCGTCTTCTGCATATCGTGATGTAAGGATTCCCAAAAACATCAACACTGAAGTTGTGGAAGAAAAGAGTGATATAGCGTCTGAAACTATAAAAACTATAAACATCTTTTCATCTAAGAACAAGGGAAAGCCTGTTCCTCCATTGTTTCCACCAGGAACCGTGAAGGCTGCAGCAAACATGATGGTAATAGTGAGGGCACCTACAACTGTACAAGAAGTTGCTGTATCTTTCATCCACTTTTCTCCTTCTTCCTTCAATTTATTATGGTTCTGGGTAAATAGTTGATGGGGACTCATACCCTTGTTATTGAAAGCTCCCACTCCCGAGGGTAAAACTACATTACTTTCCACCTCCTGCATTTCATTAAACATATAAACCTCAAGTTCGTTGTGGCTATACCAGGTAACTTACTCTAGAATCACTGCTTTTATGGAAGGCAACATAATACATGAAAGAAGTACGACAAGGAGCATTGTTGACCACAACGTAATAGAACTTGTCAGGATTTCACTGTTGTTTACTACCTATTTTTCTATGAGGCAAGTGAAATTTTTGTAGTTGCTAAATAATAGTTTGTCGGGATCTCACCTCATGCATTACATTAAATAAAACCTTTCAATAAGAAAAAGCAAAACATAAAAAGCTCCTGAAGAGTTTCGTAAAATTATTAGACATAAACAAACTAAAAAGCAGAGCCACCTGACTGTATCCTCCCGTGCATATCAAATAGAGCCATAGCACCATACTGGCTAAACCCAAACCCTGCACAGCGCAGTAACATCCCCGCCTTCTGGCTCCAAACCCATGTCAAAGCTGAGAAGAACTGGAGCCAAATCCTTGTGGTAGCTATGTACATGGGCCAAAAGACGACGACTGTCACGACGACAACTGATTCCACACCGCAAAACAAAAAATACAAAAAATGGAGAGCTGAGTGGAAGAACTGGGCGGGGGAGTGGAGGAAGGGGAGGGGAGGAGGGAGGCCACCAACCCACAAGAGGGCGGCAATGGTATTTCTTTTTTCTTATCCTTAGGGTTTTAAATGAACTCTTAAATTTTCTCTTGTTCGCCTGTTAATATAATAAACGTGAAAAAGGGTTGGCTTGCAACTTACTTCATGTTACCTAAAATTTTAACCTGTGTCTCCCAACTTGAAACAAAAGAGCATTTTACCCTAATCAAATATGCCTTACAGTATTTCTTGGCATATGAAATATGTGGGTGTGGTGTCATATTTTTAACCTTTGGATGAATTTCGAAAGACATGTTTAGAATAAAAAGTAGATCGTAGCAGAGAAAAATGTTTTCATGAGTCCGAACTGCCTCCTTCCCAAAATCATTCAACCAGACCACAAAACCTTCCCATCCTCTCATCTAGGGTTCCCACCTCAACTACACTAGAAAGCCCTACCAACCCAATACCGCCACTAGTATCATCGACAACATATCAACCCACAACCACTTTTACAAGCTACCACTCCAGCACCTAATCCCACAACTAGCTCTAAATACAATTAATTTACAAGAAAGATATAGAATGAAGATATCTAACCTTGAACCATTGTCTTTCTCTCTGCATTTGCAAGGCTGCACCTGAAATACGATCAAGTTTTTCTGTTGGAGATAGCATCCCTGCAAGATGTAGCATATCATTTCCAGAAGCATCTGAAAATGTTGCAATAAGATTTCTTTGATCAACCCCATATATGAGGCTATATACTTTTTCCTGGCGACACTCAATATATCAGGATCTACTTTACATAAACGAATAACGAACTCAATAATCCCAGTTCGTACAGCTTGGAATATTGCTGAATAGACAAGGGCATCTTCCATTTCTTGACTGTCTAGATGTTTTAACACTTCACACATGTAATCCAAAATATGTAGGGATCGAGCATGGATCAATTTCATTTCACATATGCGGTTGATTCCTAGGTTGATGTTGGAAAAAATGTTACAACGAGTTTTTGAAGAAATAAAATACACCAATAAATAAAGATGGAAAAGAATGTTTGCATATGTACCTAAAAGCTTGCGGAGGCTTGAAGAAGGCCCTTGCGTTAAACCGAAGACTGCAATGCAAATTCAAAATCCAGCCTTTACCATAAGATAAATATGCCTTGTTTATACAAAGTATGAATGTGCTTTGCTATATGATTCACAGATTCTTATTAAGATTTTAGTTATTGTTTAT
This sequence comes from Prunus avium, assembly GCF_002207925.1. Next base: position 20,636 of record NW_018922259.1, on the reverse strand, counting down.
GAGCATACTAGAACCAATTTCTTTTTGTGTTATGATCAACTTCTTATCAAATAGATGTATCATTGAAAACAGTTTGAAAAAAATGCGGAGAATATAATAGAAAATGATTTCATTTGATTATACCATATAGCTAGGGTTTCGAGATCTAGCAAACCTGAGAAACTGATATTTTGGTTGCCCAGTTTCTCTTCTAGATTTTCAACATTTACATGAAAATCAGGGATGGCAGGAGGGTGTTGTATGTGTATACCTATAAAGAAAAGAGAACAAAGCTCATTCAATATAATAAATAAATATTTTTTTTGGACATGAAAGATCAATTTCAATAACTATTATCTTTTGTGATAATAGATGTTAAACAAATAAATGGACCATTATGGTAGGGCCCTCCGTGCAATGTGATCGAATAATTGAAATCTTTATTAATGGTGTAGATGAACTGTTAGCAAAATATATTAATGGTGTAGATGAACTGTTTGCAAAATATATTAATGGTTTAGATGAACTGTTAGCAAAAAATATATTATTAACCATCATAGATCCACTTTTCCCAGAATTTGAGCTGCGTCCCACTCGGAAATGCATAAGGGATATCAGCCAATACTTGTATAGGGGATGTTCCCTGCGGACTTTCAGCAATTACCAATCGTGGGCAACGCTGAAGTAATTCCCACGCAATATCTATATTAGAGAAAATAGGAACTGTTAAAGTTAAAAGCTTGAGTAATAAATGAGTAAATAATGCAAGGGGGGCTTGTAGCTCATGTGTTTAAGAACAGTTACCCCTGCACCTTATGTCCCAAGTCCCCCTATCCCAATATTGTTTGTATAAAATAAATAAATAAATAATGTGGGTCAGGGTTGGTAGAGAATGTTACCAAATTGTTTGGCTCGTAAACACATGCAAACAAGCCCAGCGCCATAAGGGCCATTCTCTGGCATTAAGTCTTGGATCGGAGTGAGGGAGTAGAGATAACGAACGATATCCCATAAGTCAAACTGAGCACCGACGAGAATTGGCGTCAGACCGTAGGACCCGTCAGCAATGCCAAGTAGTTTCTTGTTCTTTGTAACCATGCATTCAACCATTTTGAGATTTAATCTTGCAGCAAGATGAAGAGCTGTCCAATTATCATCTTCCACAATTTCCAAGTCTTCCGGTGTCATCGACTGAACCAACTCTTCCACAATATGCTCATGTCCGAACTTGGTTGCAATGTGAAGAGCTGTCCCTCCTGTTGAATATATTGCTCTTATTGCATTGGGATCTCGGGTAAGAAATTCCTTCGCTTTACGCCAATCACCGAGCTTAACAGCAGCGAAGAAAGGTTGATACGGATCATGCTTGGCAGCATCTGTCGAGTATATATATGTTTGGACGTTAATGCTTCTCTGTTTACCATTGTTATATCAAAATAACAACTCTAAACTAAAATCATATCATCCTTGTTTTAGTAGGCTGAATAAAGTTGATACAAAGCTTTTCTAATTTGGAAAACAGGTTTATATGTTTTCAAATTAAGTCTTGAATGGAATTGCTCGGAATATGAGCATGGGTTATAAATTGGGTAGTTTCGTGATTTATGGGGAAATTAGCTATTTTAAAATAAATAAATAAATAAAGCCAAAGGGGTAAATTGACACCGTTAGATTTAATTTCCACATTGTTACACATGTAATTTGCCTAAAGATATATATTTCTATTCGGATACAATAAGTCTAGGGAGACCAAAATGTAAGGCCATCTCTAGTCATAGGGCTAAATGTAGTCCAAGGCTAAATATTTAGCCCTCCAAAACATAAATTTTTTAAAGAATAGTGTAGGGCTAAATTTTTCCATCTCTAGCCATGCATAGCTATATTTTAGGATCATTCATATTTTATTATTTTGAGAAAAACTATGTATGGGATGAGACCTACACTTGATAATTTATCTTTTTCAAAAGCACATGCATGGGACCCACAAAAAATTTGGCCTAGGCTAAAGCTAGGCCAAATGTGGCCCGGTTGGAGGGGTAAAGGGCCAAATGTGGCCCTTCAAATTTGGCAAAAATTTTGTTGGCTGGAGATGGGTTTTTGATTATTTTAGGGCTATATTTGGGATATAGCCCATGACTGGAAATTGCCTAAAAGAACAAAACGTAAACTGATCAGTCTTGTGGTTAATCAATTAAATGTTTAGAGTATAATTTGGTTATATATATATATTTCTGGTTTAAGTCGAATATTTACTTCTCACAGATTTGTTGAGGTTCAAGATTTGAATTGGGGACTTACTTGGTTTTGGGTTGTAGTTGAACTCTTCTGCCAAAATATCCCAAGCGCATTTGGCTGAAGTGGTGTTCCTAATGAGGGAAAAAGCTTCCGCCCCGCATGAAATTTGGATTTTATGTAAAGCCGTGGCATTCTTCTTCCTCCAAGCTTTGAACTTATCATCAGCTTCTTCTTCTTCTTCTTCGTCTTCTTCCACTACATCCCAAAGGTCTTGAGCCAACAAGTAAGTTTTAACCAATACACTCCAATCCTCATAGTTACTGCTATCAAGAAGTTCCACAACAGCTGCATCTGCGGAGACGGCCATTCTTAGATGGATCTGACCAAGGGCTTACTTAGGAGAGGCTTTGCAATTTCTGTTTTATTTACTATACCCAATTGAGTGAAGAACCATTTGTTAATGCAATGGTGAGGATTATGTGATTTACCATTTGCTCCAAATCTGCGCCATATATATATATAGACACGCTCATTACAGAGTCTTTTTTTATCAGAAGAGTCTTTTAATTGGGATAGGCCCCTACTGGCTACTGCCACCAGCACTGATGGTAGACCCAAAAACGCGTCAAATGGAGAGGCTTTGCAATTTCTGTTTTATTTACAGGGGCTTACCCAATTGAGTAATCACTTGTTAAACCAATGGGGTCCACGAAGGGTGAGGATTATGTGATTTACCATTTCCAATTCGTTGACGTAATTAAACAAATTCAACCAAGAGTAATTTACCCTTGAGGTTTTTAGGGTTTTTATATAACTCCTTCATATCATGATAATTACACAAATACCTTTTCAAGTTTCAACACTCCATGAACAGCCAAAACACTCTTATCCAAATAGTAATATAACCTTGGTTGAATACCATCTCAATTCTTGCACACATCATTCAAAAGACTAAAATGTACCATACAAGTCTTCAAAAATACTAAAAATCATAATGCAAGGATATTAGTGGTATTTCACACATCATTCAAATTTAAAAATATTAGCAGACACATGTAGAACATAATTAGTAATTACACAAATACCTTTTCAAGTTTCAACACTCCATGAACAGCCAAAACACTCTTATCCAAATAGTAATATAACCTTGGTTGAATACCATCTCAATTCTTGCACACATCATTCAAAAGACTAAAATGTACCATACAAGTCTTCAAAAATACTAAAAATCATAATGCAAGGATATTAGTGGTATTTCACACATCATTCAAATTTAAAAATATTAGCAGACACATGTAGAACCACATTTTTTGACACACCATTTAAATTATCGAATTAAGTAAGTTTCAACTATTAAAATTGCATTTGTTTAATGGGCAATCCTTTTCTTTCACACATCATTCAAATTTAAAAATAAACATTGCGGACAACCTAGCAGCCCAACTTTTAAGACTATTAATTATTTTATTATATTCTCTCTCCCCTCTATTCCTTTTTTTGTTTAATGGGCAATCCTTTTCTTTCATCTTCTATCTTCTTTTCCGCTGCTTTCTCTGGCTTTATTGTACTAGAGTTTACACGCACACACACCCTCAAAAAGTTTCCAACGAATTCCTTATTGAAAGAGTTTTGTAGTTTATTTTCCTTCTTCATAACATTTGGTCATTGTTGCTGTAAAAATGCTAATAATATTAGTGTCCATGAAATTTAATGATTTCAAACAGTGAAGGAAATATAGATTAATAAGCATTTTGTCAGTCTTTGTTTAATAAATTTAATGAATTAGACTTGGAGTAAAGAATGACTTGTTAAAGTAGTTAGCATGTTGGTAATTGTCAGTCTTTGTTTAATAAGCATTTTGTCTAAGTCTTTGTTCACATGTGGATATCAGAAATCTCAGCAAAGATTTTTCGTAACAAAACATATTTTTAAAATCAGAATTGATACACAATACTCAAAAAGTACTTGACGCAAAAAGCAAACAAAAGACTGAAATTTCAAGTTATTAAGGTATCATTGTCGATGATGGTGGGTATTAGGTAAGGTCCAACAAAATAAAAGGATTCGTTAAAAACCATGGCCAATATGTAGTTGTTTAATAGAAACTAATAATATCGCCAAAAGCCTGAGGACAAAACCGAGTATTTAGTTATTTGCATCATAATTTCATTAAAAACATATCCATGTGAGCGCGTTTGGTTGGGACGTGTTAGATAAATGCAAAACCGAGAGACATGTGAGAGAATTGTTGTCTTGTATTGATTAAAGTAATTGTTACAAAGGAGTAACAGCAATTGGATCTTTGTTTTGGAAATAGTCCGATGCGGCAATGGTGAGGTTGAAGGCGGTGGTGGGATTAAGAACATCTACAATTATGCTCCTTATTTTTTAGTTGAAATTTAGCTAAAAACACTAGAAACTTATTGGATTAGTTTAGTTTTGATTTGGTTTGGGGACTGTGGATCCGCTCCCATCTCCATATCTTTTCTCCATCAGTAAAATTGGTTGTATTTGACACACAACCGAAAATAAATAAAAAATACTGGTCATTATCCAATCCAGCTTTTACTGAACAGTAATGCAAGGGACACATAATTTGAGTCCTAATGATGAGTAACACGCATGTCAACCCCAACAGGCTCTTATATATGGCTGAGGAGAATTTATCTTACAGACCAGAGATCTCAGTTTTGAATCACCATGACATCCTAGCTGTGTATGTGAGTTTAGATCATAGTCTAAAATATCGATAATATCGACGAAATATCGAGGGTATTATCGTTTTTTCGGGTGACGGATATTTCGGAATGTATCCATACACATATCGTATAAATATCGATAGTATCAACGATAATATCGGAAAATATCGATGTCGATAATTTCACTCACACTTCAGCAATATTTTGTTAAAATATCGCTACAATATCGCTCATTCCTTAACAATTCTTAAATATTTGGGAAGAGGCTTGGTAGTATCTGATAATCTGATGGAGCTTGACGTGTGTTGAACTATAGTTTTCCGTTAAATTATTAGCTTTATTCCCGATCCCTTGCACTAAAGGATGACATCTTTTGTACCATGTTTATCAAGTAGAAGGAAACCCGCATTTATTAGCGATTTCAATATAATTTTTTCACCTCAGTCATTTTTGTTTATTGCTGATGGTTTATATGAAGTTAAAGATTCCTGAAGGAACATGAAATGGGTTGTTAACAACCTGACATTAGTATTCGTAATTACAAACTATTATGAATTTTTTTTTTAATTTTCTTTTTAAGAGTGAAATTGATGATAGTTGTTTTTTTGCAACATTATTCGGGTCCTTTTCTATTTAATGGCACCAATGCTAACCATTACAGCAATATAATATTTTCAAATAGACAATCAAAAACACCCCTGTAATGCTAACTATGTTTTAACTCTTTACTAGACTTATCCGTTGTAATTATTCAAAAGATCTCGATATTCTTCAATATCTGTAGCTTCTTTTTCCCTTGAAATTGCTAAAAAGATTTTAGTTTCTGAACAGGCTTATCATTTTATAAATCTGAGAAAACCCTCCGGGCAGCATTTGAAGGCTTTGGTGAGCTTGTTGAAGGTACTACACTTTTTTTTTAAAGCATAAAATGGGGTCTTCAATTTGATGGCAGTATATGCTCATTCTAATTAAATGTTTGCCTCAACAGTTAAAATAATAATGGACAAAATTTCTAAAAGGTCCAAAGGTTATGCATTCATAGAATACACCACGGAGGAAGCTGCTAGTGCAGCACTCAGAGAGATGAATGGCAAGGCAAGTTTCAACATGCTCTTCATTTTTATAAACTGATTCGAATAAATCAAACATGTAGGCGTAGTCTTTCTTGTCTTTGGTTTACATGTTTTACATGTTCATAAAACAGATCCAACACTCTGAAGAGGAAAGCTTAGCCTATTTTTTGTTGATGATTCTTGCAGATCATTAATGGCTGGATGATAGTTGTTGATGTTGCCAAGACTAGCCCTCCAAGATACAGCAGGAGTCAGAGCAGACCAGCAACCAGATGAAAGAGAGAGAAGGTTATAGAGAGATTTGTCACTAAGAATTGAATTATTTTGTGCCCAGCATCCTAAATATTGACATTGAGCTCATATAAGGAACTTTGTCAGTACCACAATATTTTTGCATTTTCGAAGAATTGACCTACATATTTTCTGTTGCAATGATAAGAGCCCATGGGTAGAACTTGCCCCTAAAAACCGGTTAATAAGGAAGTGTACCCAAATGCTCTTAAACCATCCTAGGATCTGCTATTTTTCCATTATTTTTCCAAAGTGAGATCTCGAGTCCTAAAATGCAGGATAGTGGCATTCAGCTGTTGGCTCCTTGTGCCTTTGCCCTTTTAAAATATGGCCCAATTTTTCCATTATTTTTCCAAAGTGATATCTCGAGTCCTAAAATGCAGGATAGTGGCATTCAGCTGTTGGCTCCTTGTGCCTTCTCCCTTTTAAAATATGGCCCAAGTGGCTACCACAAACGGCACAGTGATCTCATTTCTCCTCTCATTTGGGCCAGGATAACGATGTAAGGCTCTAGGCTGGCCCTCACAGAATGCAGGCCAATAGCATCCAGAATCAAACTTGGTAGTTGACGGTTTAAGGACCACATTCATTGTTTTAAAACTTTGAGGACTCAAATGAAGACTTTTGAAAAATTCAGGGGCCATTCATGATACAAACTCTAAATGGGGTGACTTTTAACTCATTTCATCTGCTCAAGTTATGAAGACTTTTAAATCAAAATAATTTGTTTTGCTTTGAAGTAAGTTTATTTATGGATACTATGATTATTATTTTTTAATAGTACCAATAAGGTCGCCAAATTTAGAAAAGACACACAACTTTCCAAGTGTTGCAATGAAATTGTTGAATTTCAGAAATGTTTATAGAATGGAAAATTCCTCGAATGGAAATAGTACTAATATATTATGGGGATTTAGAGTCTCTGCATTTAGAATCTACGTATTTTCCCGCATTTCACTTAATTTTAGTCATTGTAATAATCTACGCATTTCCCCAACCTCCTTTTCTAAGCTGTAAAACCTAACCTATTGCTTTGCATCATGCTCGTATGTATATAAGACTGCCAGTGTCTTCCACCCACAATATCACTTCATATCATATAGTTCTTTATTTTTCAACACATCCGAAATCTCTGCTTTTAATGGCCGGGCAGCATTTGAAGGCTTTGGTGAGCTTGTTGAAGGTACTACACTTTTTTTTAAGCATAAAATGGGGTTTTCAATTTGATGGCAGTATATGCTCATTCTAATTAAATGTTTGCCTCAACAGTTAAAATAATAATGGACAAAATTTCTAAAAGGTCCAAAGGTTATGCATTCATAGAATACACCACGGAGGAAGCTGCTAGTGCAGCACTCAGAGAGATGAATGGCAAGGCAAGTTTCAACATGCTCTTCATTTTTATAAACTGATTCGAATAAATCAAACACGTAGGCGTAGTCTTTCTTGTCTTTGGTACATGTTTTACATGTTCATAAAACAGATCCAACACTCTGAAGAGGAAAGCTTAGCCTATATTTTGTTGATAATTCTTGCAGATCATTAATGGCTGGATGATAGTTGTTGATGTTGCCAAGACTAGCCCTCCAAGATACAGCAGGAGTCAGAGCAGACCAGCAACCAGATGAAAGAGAGAGAAGGTTATAGAGAGATTTGTCACTAAGAATTGAATTATTTTGTGCCCAGCATCCTAAATATTGACATTGAGTTCATATAAGGAACTTTGTCAATACCACAATATTTTTGCATCTTCGAAGTGGCGTTCAGCTGCTGGCTCCTTGTACCTTTGCCCTTTTAAAATATGGCCCAAGCGTCGACCACAAGCTGCAAGTCATCTAATTTGCATTTGGGTTATCAATATGGCCCAAGTGTCCACCAGAAGGTGCATAGTGATCTCATTTGCATTTGGGCCAGGATAACGATGTAAGGCTCCAGGTAGGCCCTCACAGAATGGAGGCCAATAGCATCGAGAGTCAAACTTGGTAGTTGACTATTTAAGGACCACATTCATTGGTTTAAAAGTTTGATGACTCAAATGAAGACTCCTGGAAAATTCAGGGACCATTCATGATACAAACTCTAAATGGGTTGACTTTTAACTCATTTCATCTGCTCAACTTATGAAGACTTTTAAATCAAAATAATTTGTTTGGCTTTGAAGTAAGTTTATTTATGGATACTATAATTATTATTTTTTATTATAGAGAAATAGTACCAATAAGGTCACCAAATTTAGAAAAGATACACAACTTTCCAAGTGTTGCAACGAAATTGTTGAATTTCAGAAATGTTTATAGAATGGAAAATTCCTCGAAAGGAAATAGTACTAATATATTATGAGGATTTAGAGCCTCTGCATTTAGAATCTATATATTTTCCTGCATTAAATTTAATTTTAATCATTGTAATAATCTACGCATTTTCCCAACCTCCTTTTCTAAGCTGTAAAACCTAACCTATTGCTTTGCATCATGCTCTACATATATATATATATATATATATATATAAGACTGCCAGTGTCTTCCACCCACAATATCACTTCATATCATTTAGTTCTTTATTTTTCAACACATCCGAAATCTCTGCTTTTAAATAGAGAAGCAAACCATAGCCTCTTCTTGTCTCTTCCTTTTATACATCGCCACGTTTACAGGTTAGTGCTACCAAAACAAATATACATGTTCTTGATAATCATATATTAACTGTAGCCACAAATTATTATTTAGACAAAGAAAAATGTATTTATATTGTCATATTTACTCTTTGTCCCTTTTCGCCTTTGATATATAGTGGCAGAAGTTCTTGAAGCACATCATCACCATCATCGTCATAATCGTCATGGTTCTGTGAAGCTTTTTGTTTTCGGGGACTCGTATGCTGATACTGGAAATACCAGAAAATCTATATCTGCTTCATGGAAGGAACCTTATGGCATCACTTTTCCGAGAAAACCAGCTGGTCGATTTTCAGATGGTCTCGTGCTCACTGATTATATAGGTTCCTTTTCTTTCTCTCTTAAGAGTATTTTCTTCAGTCCAAAAATATATGTTAGATAATGAGTGTATGTTTGCCACTATAGTTGAATTTTACTTTTTCTAGTATGTTTGCATGTGAAATATTTGACAAGAAATTATTCTTCATATATTATTTAAACATGGACAATTCAAATATATATTCTATAAATATTTTTAGGTCTATTTGTTTGGAAAAATAAATTAATTCTAACACACATAAAATTAATTTTATAAAATTAACAAAAAAAAAAAAGAATTTAGACAAGAAAATCAAATATACATCTTTGAATTTACATATTCCCTATTTGAACACCACATTTATACCCTCCGGAGGTGTAAAGTGGATGCTCTTACTACTAGATTGGGATTGTGAGTGCATGATTTTGTCTATATTTTAATTTGTAATTGCATTATTGTTTGTTTAACCAAATTCTAAAAGAAAAAGAAAACAAGAAAAAAACCAATATTTTATTTTATTTTAATTTTGTTTTATGAAATGCCTCTTTGAGATGTTGCAATGTATTGCAGCTTCCTTTTTGGGCATAAGATCTCCAGTGCCTTACACATTGAGAAAATTTGTGAAGAAATCAAAACTAGAGTCTGGGATGAACTTTGCATATGGAGGGACAGGTGTTTTTGATACAGTGTTTGGTGGACCAAACTTGACCACCCAAATCGACTTTTTCCAACAGCTGCTTGAACAAAAACTCTATAGTACCAAAAACGACGTCGTTAACTCGTCCATTGCTCTCGTATCAGTTGCGGGTAACGACTATGCTGCTTATTTTGGCAACCACACTGAGGTAAGTGGTTAAGCTAACTCTATCTGTTTGTTGACATGCACGCAATGTAGGCAAGTCGGAAAGAAATTTATTTTTTTTTCCTTCTTCTTTTTCTTTAATAATTTAAGTGAGACATGTGTACAACACATGATTTTCTTTAATATATTCTGTAACTGAGTTAGCATATGGAGCCAACTCATGGATTTTGAAAAATCGAGATGATATCTCTTAAGTTTTTCTTTAATGTAAGAAAATGAAAAATAATGTATGAATTTATGTGACATTTCTAAAATTTTACTTAACTATTATTGTACCGCACAATTATCATATTTTTAGGATTTCACTGTGGTCACCAAATCCATTATTAAGCAGCTTGCTGTGGATCTAGAGCGTATATATGAGTTGGGAGTGAGAAAAATAGCTGTTACAGCGATAGGGCCCCTGGGATGTCTGCCCCGCATGACTTCCTTTCTTTCATATCAGAATTGTAGTGAAGTTGCCAATTTGGTTTCAATTTTCCATAACCAGATTTTGCGTCAAAAAGTGGAAGAGTTGAACAAGGAGACTAAGAAATCTTCATTTGTAATCTTGGATCTTTATAACGCATCTCTGTCTGCAATTATGCTCCCAAAACACCATCAAGGTAATTAATTAATTAACTCTTTGTGGTGAGCGGTAATTTTGTCCTTTCTACTAGTATTGTTTTCGGATATGTCGCATTTACTCATCACCTTGCTCACCACCTTTCTAATAAAGGTCGATATCACCTATGTGGGTCTTCCTCATCTGTATATAAGGTGGTCAAGAAATATAAACTCATGTATACTACTTTAACTTTTTTTTGGATAGCAGGATACTCGACACTCCAGATTAATCCATTGAAGCCATGTTGTGTTGGGGTGAGCAACGAATACTCATGCGGAAGTGTGAATGAGAGTGGAACAAAGAAATACATTGTATGTGATAAGCCCAAACTTTCTTTCTTCTGGGACTCGATTCACCCTTCACAGAATGGCTGGCATGAAGTTTATTCTGCTATAAAATCTTCTCTTCGTCAATTGTATTTGTGATTTATTGTGTAGTTTAAATATTGGCCCTAAAAGGTTGGTTTACCCAATATATCATAATGATATAAAAGAGACTAATAGGTGGTTGGATTGCTTGATAATTTATTAACTTCTTTGCATGAGAGAAGTGCTAATTAAGTACAAATAGTGTGATTTTAACCTAGCTAGAATAAGAAGCCAGCAGATAAGATATAAAGTGATCTATAGAAAACCTTAATTTGCATCCACGCTTAATAAATATGCATTCACATATCTTCTTTGTGTAAAAAAAAAAAAAACGCATTCACAACGAGCTACAGGGACACTGTAATGTACTTTCGAATTCCACAATTTCTTAGTTAAGCTAAAATGAAGTATTTTAACATGTGTTATTGAATAGATTAATTGTTCAGTTATTTGATTTCCATACTAGGTTAATATACAATTAGATTAATATTTTACAATTTACTAGTATTTTAGGGGACATCTCATGCCTATTGATATTTTTTTTTTTTGTTGCCAAAGTTAAGAAGAGGAGGGGGGTTTTCTTAGACACACTGCCAACGTGTCATGGGGGTCTTTAAACCTAAGGAAAGCAGCGTGTAATGATAATTTTAAGGTATCTCAACAAGAACAAGAAAAAGAAAAAAGAAAAGTGAGTAGGATAGCTAAGGCCTCAGATAAAGAAAAAAAGGACGATTACCACGGGTCTCTTTAACAACCATTCCTAGATCATGAATTGAAGATCGGAACCAATAGCATCTATGGTATTATCAAAAGAGGACAAAGGAAGGCCAAAGACCGAGAACAGTCTCTTCCTGTACTAGCAGGGGTCGTTTGGTACGGCGGACTGTCATGGACTGGACTAAATCCCGGGATTGTCTTGGATTAGCTCGGATTGAACTAAGCTGGATTAAGTACTGACTTATGTTTGGTGCTGTGTTGGACTAAGAAGTTGGATTGTAAAAATAGTGAAGACCTATGTTTGGTGCTCTGTCGGACTAAAAAATAATTATTTTAATATTTAAATTTAATTAAACATTTTAACCTAAAAATAAATAACTAAAAAAATTAATTATACAAGCCAAGCCAACCGTGTGAATTGATAAAAACCTAAATAAGAATAAAATATGATGCTGCCAACTCTCTCTCTCTCTTTTAGGTTTTTTTTTTCCTAGTATTCTATTCTTACTTTCCTTCTTTCTCTCTTTTATTTATTCTTCTCTCTTTTCCTTCTCTCGTTTTCTTCTTCTTCAACTAAGCTGTTGAAACATCATTAGCAAGAAGGAAGCTACCAAATAGAAATAGGAGCAGCATCATACGCAGACCCAGGTTTCTTATTCTTTTCTTTTCTTCCTCTTTCTTCTCTTCTTTCTTCTCTCTATTTCTGGGTCATTATTTATTTATTTATTTATTTTGGAATTGTTACGAATTAGACTAAAATGGAGAAGAGAGATGGTTCTGGGTTCGGCTGGTGGCTGGGATGGCGAAGAAAGATGTTTTGCGAGTGGCTTGGGCTTCTCTGTGTTGGGTTTGTGCATGGCTTGAGGGTGGTGGTCATGGGGGAGAAGAAATCCAGGGGGGGCATGGGCGCTGGGTTCTGCTGTACGGCGATTGGGTTTGTGGTGGTGGAGTTTTGATTCAAGCCATAAGAAAATCCAGTCGGACTCACTTGTACAAAATAGCGAGAGTGCTATTTAGCGAACCCAATTTCGAGCGCGCTATATTAGACATGCAAATCCGGGGTTTTTTCAATTGTTGGACTATATATTCTCATTTAACTTAATCCTCTCTATTGCCAAACGTGGGTTTCAAGTCTTATGTAATCCAATCCTGTCCAGTGAACCATAGTGAGGCATACCAAACAGCCCCTCAAGAACTAAAAGAAGGACATGAAGGAGCAGGAATTGCGGGATACTATAGAGATAGGTGGCTATGAGACTAGCATAGCCCCCATCAAACAGTTGAAGGGGTAGCCCATAACTTAGTTTCCCCTCTAGATCATTGATCCGGGAAAAGATTTCCTTCCTTCCCTTCGTCTATTCTCGTCTCGAGAGGTCTTGACGATACCCTTATGGAGAACTGCCTAGGCCCAGTCATAGGATCGAGTTGACTATACAGACCTGTAAACCTAAATGAGCAGTGTGAAAACTTCACCAAAATCTTGATAACCTGGTGTAGCCCAGAATTTGCCAAGACTATTCCAGTGAGTCCTACTATGGTCAGGGTCGGGCTTGAGATTTTGGGGGCTCTGTGCGAAACTTAAACCGAGACTCTCACATAATCTAACACAAACTTATATCGTGGCATACAACAATTTTATTTTTTAAATAAAAAATCATCATCAATTAGCATGCAAATCACAAATCAAATTTATAAATTTTTTGACATTTTGTATGTTCAGTATAAAGACTAGGTTTTCCTTTCAGTGCTATATAAAGACTTGTACATAGTAAAATTTAAATATATAAAGACTTGTAAACAATTAGCATGATGAGACATGTCATGTAGATTGAAATTTAGATATATACTTGAATTTAAATTGAGATTTCAGTTTGACTATTTGATTTTGAGTGCCCTTTATGATATATTTTTTTTTTCCCTTAGCCCTTTATGAATTTAAGAATTAGTGTTTTCAATTTTTGATATTGAAATCCTTGATATTGGAAAAAATAAAATTAAAAGATTGAAAAAAAGAGCCAAAGCGATAGATTGGTAATGATTATTACTTAGAGCAACTCCACCCATTTGCCCTTTGCCATGGCAAGGGGGGAGCTAGGGCAGCCACTATTCACATGAATAGTAGTTGCCCTTGCAAAAAGGAATGTGTGCTTCCACCCGTTGCCATGGCAACCACTATTCACATAAGATATGAAGAGAGGAATTTGTATAGATTTTTTATGTGGGAAGTAAAAAATATGACTACGTATTTATTTAAAAAAAATTCTGAAATTTTTAGTAATTTTTTTTTTAAATTTATATTTTTTAAAAAAATTTTGGTTGCTGATGTCATCGCTAACGTCAGCAAACCCTGGCTAGCACTGGGGCTGATTTTGCCTGAGGGCCAGCCCAGGCTTGTGGAGCCCACACTCAGCTTGGGCAAACAAAGCCCGCTGGACCACCTTTTTCTTCTTGAAACCCCCCTAGCCTCAGGCTTGGGCGCACCGCTGCACTTGCTCTTAGTAGAAAATAAGAGTTTAAGAAGGAGGAGACATGAATTTTTATTTCTTTTAATGTTGATGTTACAATAGAAAAACGAAAAAAAACAAAAAAACCAAGGTAAAACTGTAATCATTGATGTACAGAAGTGGGCCTCTAACCCATGCCATAAGTGATAGTGCAGCAAAACAAGGCTGCCAAACCCGTCCTTGTGTAAATGTCCTACGTGGGTTTTATATATACAATATTTAACATATTAATATATAAAACATATACGTTAAAAAAAATTGGGGGCCACAAAAAATTGGAGGCCCTGTGGTGGCACAACTTGCACACCCTCAGGGCTGCCTCTGCTTATGGTGAACAAAAAGATGAACCCTACATCAAATAACATAGATCTACTAGTCTACAAGCCTATATCCTTTTCCATTGAACTAGATATTGTTGGCATGATGCCTATTTATCTTAGTTGCAGTATCTTTCTGGTAAGAAGGGGCCGCTTGAACAAAGGTATGATTTGGTTATTGAGGCCCATCCAATTAAGTGTTTTAGGGTTTAGGGTGAGGTACATCATAAATATTTTTAGGGTTTAAACCCTAAGAGCATCCGCAATGGGCTCCCTAATCTACTTTCTTAGACAAATTTTAGGGAGAAATTGTAAAAATGCAACTCCAACCATGCTGACAGGACCCGCCCCGAATTCCTCGGAACCCAAGACGAATCCTGTGGGAATTTTTTGACATCACACCGATGTCGGGCCCACTTATTAAAAACCGAGACTTTTTGCCGAAAATTCGGCAGAGTCTCCCCTGTAAATTGAACATTCCCCAAAAATTTCAACCTGCATAAAACACATTTAACAAATACCAACCGGCAGCATGCACAATATAAACTCAGGCAATTCATCTAATTGGCCTCCGGCCTTCAAATATTCCGAAATCAAACTACCAACAAGCTCTTAAGTCACACTATACAAAAACCATACGATTAATGATCTCAAACAACTATACGAATACCCCCAACAATCATTAAACCGGATTCAAATCCAAAATCATGTCAAAACCCATTCACATGCTCAGAATCGATCAAACCTTTTAAACATAATAATATTCCGCGGCTGCACCTAGGTGAAACCCCAGGCTGCCTACGTACCCTTGGACAAGGGATCAAGCCACACGTAGTTCTTCCTACAAACATCCCAATACAATCTTTTTCAAATATCTTTCTACTAATCACATAATCTTCCCATACGCCAAAACATCCAAAGCCATGTATGGGGTCCGTCACACGCTGGAAAACTCCAGACACGTGTGACCTAACAATCACATAATTCCTTCCTTTTATATCAGTTCAAATCCCGCAACCATACCCTGTCCAAGGCGTATGTTGCCGTACAGCACTTCCCAATCCAGGGCTCAAGCATTCATACATGTACCACTCACAAATCTCAAACCAAAATCAAAACCGCATAAACATATATGCAATATAATAACACCCACCTCTCACCATCCTCATGTACCAGGGGAAACAATCCAATTGGGGATTGTTGACTAGCTCACACTTATCCGGCCTCAAACATCCATGTGGCTAGGGACGAGCCATCCAACTGGGGGACTAAACTCAACCAGCCCGTACGGACGAAGAATCAAGACCCGTACGTCTGAAACAGTCCTACGCGCGCAGACTACCCAATTAAGGGTCTATAGCAACACCCTGTTAAGGTATGCCCCGGGTTTCCGTCATATCCAGACCATATCCACAATTTTCATATATCAATATCCAAGGGAAGGTAGATATGATGATGCACATCATGTACTGGGGGAAACAATCCAACAGGGGATTGTTGACTAGCTCACACTTATCCGGCCCTCAAACGTCCATGTGGTTAGGGATGAGTCTTCCAACTGGGGGACTGACACTATAACCCAGCACGTACGGACGAAGAATCAAGACCCGTACGCCTGGAATCGTCCTACGCGCGCAGACTACCCAATCAAGGGTCTACAGCAACACCCCGTTAAGGTATGCCCCGGGTTCCGTCATATCCATACCATATCACAATTTTTCCGGCATCCAACAATTCCAGGATCCGTGACCAATAAAGCCCACACGCCCTAAACCCGGCACGTGTGTGAATAGTATATCCAAACCATATCCATTTTCATATATCCCAATGTCCATAACCACTGTTTCCAAGTATCATTATCCAAGGGGGGAGGTACGTATGATGGTGGAGTTCGTAATCCTTATATAAATATTATAAAAATAATATTCCATTCCTTAATTCAATTTTACCAAGGCATCGTATTAAGAAGACATCCGAAGGGCTTGGACAAACTCCGACGGGTCTGGGCAAAATAAATAATCTCCGAAGGGCCTGGACAAACTCCGACGGGCCTGGGCAAAATAAATCTCAAACATAAAATCCATAATTGGGGAGGTACCTAAAGTAGTGCTAATAACACTCAAAATGACATTCTAAGTACCCCACACAAACTCAACAAGGATAGCACTTTCTCAATTATTATACATAAGACTCATGATACTCGAATATTAACAATAATAGGCTTACTCACAAATTGACAATCTGCTTATTACTATATATATAAATATTCATTCCATGATCATATAAATCCCTAGTAGATTTCATGATAATTTAATCAATGAGAAAAATAATATTCTAAACCAATGATCATTCACACGAGCATAAGTTACATAAAGATCCTAAAACAATATAAATAGGAAACTATGCTCCTGAGGACAAATGTCCATTTAACTACTAAAATTCAAGCCGAGACCCTAGGCTCGCTTGCAAGGTTATCCTAATACTTTTCGAAGGATAAAACCACCTCGGAAGACTCATGGCCAACCGAGAATCAAACCTTACAAATTTGGTCAACTGGGCCCGCGGGGCCCACGGGGGGGTTGGGGGGGCACGACCTCCAAACCCCGATCCAAAAGTTCCTATGTGTCCTACAAGGCTTCGGACACACATCCTGCAAGTTTGGTCCAGATCGGACGGCTGGATCACTCACGATCGCACGATCGGACGGTTACTGAAATCCTAGCCCTAGGGTTGGCATTTCCGGAGTATCTGGGACTCCGTTTTACGATCCGTCGAATCCTACACAATCCTAAGGATGCCCAGGTTAACATATAGTAAAATCAAGACCATCCAACAGTCCAAACCTGTCGAACTCGGATAACGCGTAATAGGCGATATCCGTTCGAGACTCATACGGTATCCAAATTGAGATCCGTAAAATCCTACGCGCTCGTGAGGACCAAGGGATCGCATTGGAACAAAATGCCCCTCTGATACAGTTCCCACGCGCCTCCACACGCGCTGGCAGCGCGTGGGTGTCCAAAGCGATATCGCATCGCCGGAAAATCTCAAAATCACGGCTCCAAACTCCTACCCTAGGTAAAACCCCTGTTTTTATTAAAAATACATTTCGAAATAATTACGATTGTGCCACTGAGACTTTTTAGATCGTATCTCTCTCGTTACAACTCCGATTCAAGCCTACCGCATGTCTACGAACTCGTTTCGACGTACTCTACGCAACGGTACCACCGAAAGTCCCAAATTCCTTCCCGAACTTAAAATGACCTTTTTGCCCCCTTTTAAAATTAAGTAAATAATTATTATTCTCAAAACCCTTAATTCAAATCATTTTATTTTTATTGTTTATTTCAATTTATTTCCTCTTAATTTAATCATTTTATTTCTTTTTCGGACCGGGATGTTACACATGCTCCCTATCCACCTCCTAAAATATGGAGTCCTCTAGGAGCTCCTAAATCTGAGGAGAGAGAAAGTACTACTAGTGGTTCCCTATAATTTAATGCTGCCTTATTTAATAAGTATTTCAAACCTTTATTTAATGCTAACTATTTTTTATTTTATTTTTTAATAGAGATGGACCGATCAAAAAAGAGTTATAGCATTTATGACTCTCCAAATTAGGGAGTATGGTTGGAGTTAAAAATTTTTAGAGATCTCCTAAAATAGCTTTCTTATATTTTTACCTAAATTTTAGCTAAGAAATAAAGAGCATCATTGCGGATGCTCTAAGCTACATCAGAATAATTAAGGAGTGAGCAAAATTGGATTTAAAGGATTGAGCAAAATTGGATTTAAAAAAATGACAATAATTGCTAGGCTTTGAAGTAAGTTTATTTATAGAATTATACAGTAATGTCGAGAAAATATGAAATGAGAAAAGATACATAAAAAACTTTCCAAGTGCTGCAACGAAATTGTTGGATGTCATAAATGTTTTCCATCTTTTACAGAACGGAAAATGAAAATGACACTATTAAAAGTCACCAAAATTAATAAATATTCAAACAAAAAACAAATCCGTTTTTTTCTTTTCCTTTTCTAAGCTGTAAAACCTATTGCTATTAAGTAGGGTACATTGTATCATGCCCATATATATATATATAAGAACGCCAGTGTCTTTCACCCAAAATCTCTGCTTTCAAATGGAGAAGCAAACCACCATCGCCTCTTCTTGTCTCTTCCTTTTATACATCGCCACTTTTACAGGTTAGTTCTTCATAACTAAATATATATGTTCTTGATATCAGCCTTTATATTTTTTTTAGACAACAAAATAAAATTGAATTTATTTGTCCTTTATTGCTTTTGATATATAGTGGCAGAAGTTCTTGAAGCCCATCATCACCTTCATCAGCACAACAGTCATGGCTCTGTGAAACTTTTCGTTTTCGGGGACTCGTATGTTGATACTGGGAATATCAGAAAATCTGTGTCTCCTTCATGGAAGGAACCTTATGGGATCACTTTTCCAGGAAAGCCGGCCGGCCGGTTTTCGAACGGTGGTGTCCTCACTGATTATATAGGTTTGTTTCCTTTCTTTCTCAAGTGTATTTTCCTCTTCCAAAAATTTATGTTAGTTTATGGGTGCTAACATGTGAAATATTTGACATAAATTTATTTGTCATATATTATTTAGATATAGAAAATTTAAATATAATTGTGTTAGTAGTACTAGGTTGGGATCGTATTGGCATAATTTTTTTTTAAAATAGGGGAGCATGAATTTTTATTTGCTTCATTTATTGTTTAACCAAATCTTTTTGATACAAGTGAAAATCTATTCTAAATTAATTGAATTTACGGAAAAGAGGATTCGAACTTGAGTGCAAGGGATCGGACTCACTGCTCTAGCCAACTAGCTTAACCCAAGTCAGCATTGATTAACAAAACTTTAAGAACAAAAAAGAACCAATTTTATTTTATTTGTTCCTCTTTGACGTGTTGCAAAATTGCAGCTTCCTTTTTGGGCATATGATCTCCGGTGCCTCACGCATTGAGAAAATTTGTGAAGAAATCCAAACTGGAGTCTGGGATGAACTTTGCATTTGGAGGGACAGGTGTTTTCGATACATTGGTCAGTGGACCAAACTTGACCACCCAAATCGACTTTTTCGAACAACTGCTTCAACAAAAAGTCTATGCCAAAAACGACGTCGTTAACTCGTCCATTGCTCTCGTAGCAGTTGCGGGGAACGACTACGCTGCTCATTTTGGTAGACCAGGCAGCGACACAAAGGTAAGTGGTTAATCTAATGGTTTGATTGTCGTACGTGCGTTTTGGTGATGTAGTGTTCTGCTTGTTCTTGTTTTGTAGTTGTTTATATTACTCTCTTGCATTAACATTTCTTGTTTTGTTGTTTATATTTAAATTTGTTGTGTATTAACATTTCTTCTAAGTAACATCTAATATAAAATGTTATTAACGTAATGGAATTTTTCTTCTGAAAAAACTGTAGAAATGTCACTTGAGTTTATATACCAATTTCAATAATAATTTAGTGCCAGCAGACAAATCATGGATTTTGAAAAATGAAAATGACATTTCTTAATAATATATATTTTTTAATTCAAGCGATAATCTATTCTAAAATAATATGTTGTTATTGTATCGTAATTATCATATGTCAGTAATCAATTATAACATGTCATTGTTGAACAATAACATGACGTTTGTTTTTCTACATATATTTAAATTCAAGATTCCATCATTTTCTAGGGAACTTTAATCAAACACAAGATTATTAAAGGGTTTAGATGTTTCTGAACTATGTGGAGTTCTTGGCATGTCCATAAATACATAAATGATATATAGAATTTTGAAGAGACTTTATACTAACTTGATCGCATTCGTGTCTTCCAAATGACAGGATTTGGTAATGTTCACCAAATCTATTATTACTGTGGATTTGAAGCGTATACATAATTTGAGAGTGCAAAAAATAGCGGTTACAACAATAGAGCCCCTAGGATGTCTTCCCGGCATAACTTCCTTTCTTTCATATCAAAACT
>NW_018922258.1:30773-62708 GCF_002207925.1 Prunus avium | reverse complement strand
AATTGATATAATTGTTTTAATTAGTTGCCCCATGTGTTTCAAGTGGCACACTGTTAAATTTTAGAGAAACGAGTATGTGGCATATTGTTCCCAATTTAATCACTTACAAAGTCCAATAGGTGTAGGGTTTTATCACAAAAAGCCTCGATGTTATTAAGAGTGTAACCACTTATTATAAGTTGTAGTTTATTTAGTCAAGTTTCCGATGTGGGACTTTACACACGCTACTTAACACAAAGAAAAATATAAGGATCTCAACTAAAATATTTATACATATCTTTACCCTAAACCCTAATATTTATCCACATGATCCACACAGCTGCTGAAAATAGTGAGATCACAAAGAGCAATGTCTTTGCTTTTTTACTCTTAATTAACACATCTTTTGGGCCATGCCATGATTTGTAGCTTTTCCCCCTTCATGATTTGTAGAGAGCAATGTTCTTGATTTGATAGCTGAAAGATGGTTTTATTTGGATATATATGTTGAATACTTTTCTAATCAACTTCTTGTGTTATATATGATTCTGATACAACTGGAATAGCTCAAAAGCCAGCCAACTTCTTGTGTTGAAAGATGAGATGACTGAGTTCAAATTATTTGATTAGATTTGTTCAATATTTTACAACCACACATGTTCTTTCCATGAAGATGTGGGATATTATATGTTATCTGTCTAGAGATTCTACAGAGGATAGAAATCACATATATTTGAATTAAGAATTCAATAATCTAACATGATTGCGAATTTTTTTAAGAAATATATGTAGGACATAATTGTTTACAACCTTGTGTTTTTAAGTGTGGCAGCCAAAATTCTTTTTGATGTGCGTAATAATATTGAGATCTCAATAATGACATTTTCTTTGTGAGTTTTTTATTTGTATTGTTATCGCTTGGTTTTTTCAAGCTTTATCTCTTTTTTATTATCCTAAGTTTGCAATTTTAGTTGGGATGCCTATGTTAGAGTTTCTTCGATCATGCGTGATCGTTAGTTGAAGTGCACTAGATTATCTTAATTTTAATGTTAGACCGCTCCGTTATTGTAATGGCCTTTTGTGGTTAGTTTGTATTGGCCCTTTGTGACTAGTGTTTTTTTTGGCTAAATTATGAATGCAATCCTAGAATTTCTCAACAAAAATAGATTGCAAGAGGGGAATGAAGGGTTTCTCGCACACTCACTACTAATGTGCCATAAAGATTCGAATATGAGATCACTCATCTGTAATTAAGTTAGACCCCGTTGACATAAGAAAACAAAATTAAGAAATCAGGTACACTTCCTCAGATATTCACATCACATGCATACCTTGGCCAGAAAGTCTTAATTACATATTTAATAAATAAACTCTGCCTTCTAGGTGAAATACGATAAGCTGTTGAAATATTTATTTATTTATTTTTCGCATTGAGGATCTCATCTCACGAGGTGCATATCTTAGCTAGATGGAATTGCCTTCTATAAAAGGCAGTACGTGTCATGTGTGAAAGAGTTAGAGAGGAGAGCTTTGAGTTGTTGACAATGGATTATATTCTCCAACCAATATATTATTGAACTTGTAGACTCACATTTATCACACTATCTTTCTTTCTATACTTTTTTAATACAAATGATTTTCGTTCTATACTTTTTAAAACAGAATTATTTGTAAGGCCGGCTAAAATTCCTTGGCAACTCACAGCCAATTATTTTTTAAAATTTGTGATAGTTGTACGTATCTAGTGTTTACATTGTGAATACGTATCTACTATGAAGAAGTGACATGTCGAAAATGTTCTTGTTAACCAAACCCAAAAAGAATGTTGAAGAAACTTTTCAATTTCCAAAAATAAAATGTCATACTAATCTTCTTTTGATGATTTTTTTTTTTTTTGTTTTGTAAATACCACAAGGTGTCCCCACACCCGAATGGTAGGATTAATCCCCGCTTAGGGTTCGGCTTGCCCCCTGACCACAAAGTGCTTCCAACGGATTTCGAACCCTTGCCATTAATGCACTAGGTAGCTCACTAATTGAAGTGGGCAGTTTGCCAACCGTATCACACCTTGTGACTTCTTTTGATGATTTTGCAAAATGAAAAAACTCTATTTTTTGTTACAATGGAGAGAAAATAAAAGGGAAAATAAAAAATCTTTTTGATGATATGATGCACCAATCTTTTCTTTGGTTATGATATGTGAAACTAAATGGATTAATTTAGTTTAGTATTACTTTCTTTCTAAACGTTGAATGAAATCTCAAGTTCGAATCTCCTCTTAATTATATTTAAGCTGTTTGATTAAAGGGTCATTCATCAAAACTTTTGTGGTGATAAAACTACAATTGTAGAAAGTTCTGGGAGTTTATAGTAAATACACCATAATATGCGGAGAAGGATATGCAAGAAAACGCTAAATTATAATGACACATTTACTTTGGTCATTTATAAAAATACGACATTGAACTCCTCTTCTGTTTCATTATGATTATTTATAAACATAAATAAAGTTACGAAATTACCCTTATCTCAAAATGACAAAAATAACCTTTCGAGCTCATATATATGCAGCAGCATGGCGGAGAAGATCTCTACACGTTGCCTGACTTCTCATCAACAGAAAAATCGACACAGAGAAGAGAATGGCTCTCACTGATGAGTTTCAAGCTCTCAACAAGGCTTTCTCAGGTTCTCTTTAAAAAAATGTTTTCATTTTTTTCATTTTTTTCATTTCATTTTTTTTTTTTATCAACCCATTTTAATTTCTTGGTAAAAAGTTTATTTAATTTGAAGCAGGAGTTGGAATTGACGAAAATTCGTTAATATCAATACTGGGAAAATGGCATCCTGAGGAGAGGAAATCCTTCAGGAAAGAAACTCCCCATTTTTTCAAGCAAGATGAACGCCACTTTGAGCGCTGGGATGATCAGCATGTCAAACATCTCAAGCATGAATTCATGCGTTTTAAGGTAAAAAAAAGTTACAAATTCATTGTGGTTATTTCATTTTTTTTCACCACAGTTTTTATTTATCTTCTTTTTTACTGAGACATTTTTACTAAATCTCACTCTGTTCCAGTCAATTATTCAAACTTTAATTTCATCAATGTGTTTTTTTTGGGCTTTTCTTCACTATAATTACTCATACAATGTATCTCATAAATGGTAACATACACATATAATGGTAATTTTATTTCTTACCAAACTGGTGGGTATACTATGTTGTCATACATGAATCAAAATCATTGATTAGGGAAATTCATGTCGGATTGTGTGGTTATGATTGACAGTTTGACAATTTGACTTGCCGGACAATTTATAGTCTAATAAGATAACATGTATGTTTGGTGTTGACTCACAATCCGATAACACTTGACTTTCCGGACAGTTCACAATCTAATAAGAGAACATTGATCTTCAAATTTGTACATGTATACATGATCAATGAATAAAGAGTGATGAGTCCCTTTTTGATTTCTGTCAGAATGCTGTGGTGCTATGGACTATGCATTCATGGGAAAGGGATGCTCGTTTGGTGAAGGAGGCCTTGAAGAAAGGCCCACAAACATACAGTGTGCTTGTGGAGATTGCATGTACTAGATCGGCTGAGGAGCTTTTAGGAGCTAGGAAGGCCTACCATTCCCTCTTTGATCACTCCATTGAGGAAGACGTTGCCTACCACATTGATGGCCCTGAAGGAAAGGTAAATCAGAGTCTTCCACATTCAATTTTTCATCTCATCAGTTTCAAAAACTGTTTTAATCTTTTGTAGTGTAATAAATGGCATGAAATGTGAAAGTATTTAACTGTTTTTTTTCTTTGGTTCTTCCTGTATGGCATTTGGTTTGTACAGCTCTTGGTTGCGCTTGTGAGTGCCTACAGGTATGAAGGACCAAAGGTTAAAGATGACACTGCAAAATCCGAGGCCAAAACACTTGCTCATGCCATTAAGAATGCAGATAAGAGGAACCCCATTGAAGATGATGAGGTCATTAGGATACTATCAACAAGGAGCAAGCCCCATCTCAAGGAAATATATAAACACTACCAGGAGATTTCTGGCCACAACATCGATGAGGTATGCATATGAGATACAACTTTGCATACTCCAATGTGATAATGTCACTTAGGTCGGAGAAAAAGAGAGTAATAATGCTAGAGAGACTACATTTTTGTACATGTTTGAATAACACATGATGTGGCAAGTAACACGGCATTTAAACCTCACTTGCTACGTCATGTGGTATTCAAATATGTGGTCTCCCTAGCATTTTTCGAGAAAAACAAAGGGTTGGATTATTGTTCAGAAATTTGAAACCAGAACTCCAATTCATATTATTGAGCTTATAGAAATCTATTATCTTGCTTTTTTGTTTAGGATCTTGATGATGCTTTGAGGTTAAAAGAGACAGTGCAATGCCTATGTACTCCTCACACATATTTCAGCCAGGTAAGGCAGAGTCACATAGATTTTTTCTGTTTCGCATGCAGCCAATATTAGGCATGACATTTTCAAATTCTTGTGTCTTATCAGGTCTTGGAAATTTCATTGAGAAATGGTGTGGATAAGAGCATCAAAAAGGGATTGACTAGGGTAATCGTCACCCGAGCCGACGCAGACATGAAGGAGATCAAAGAGGAATACCGGAACCGGTATGGAGTTTCTTTAACCGAGAAAATTGAAGCAACAGCTAATGGGAATTATAAGGATTTCTTACTCACTTTGGCTGCAAGAGGAGGCTAAAACTGGTTGGGAGTCAAAGTTTGGGGCTTGTTGGGATTATTTGAAGGGTTTCTGTGTTGCCCTCTTCAATTGTTGCTGTCTTTCATGGTTGCTTTCTTGCTAGAGCGTCACACATAGAGCCCCCGATTAAATGGCACTAAGGAGCATTGAACCCTTGCCAATCAAACAACTTTACCAGACAATACCACTAGACTAAGTATATATGTCTTCATGAATAGTTGTTCCTTACTTTTATTGGTTTATGGCATCTATTCACGATACTTTTTCTGTAGTATTTTTGTGTTAGATGATGTGAGGATCTCAATTTAAGTTTTGCGCAGGGTCCTCAAATTCTCAAAGCCGGCTCTAGAAAAGAAGTCCATACAACAAGAGATTTTAAAATTTTATTCTTTTTTCTGTTTCTTTTTCTCCATTGCTATCAAATTATCAATCCAAACACATTGCAAGACTAGCTATAAATATAACTTCTGCTTAATTCATCCATCAAATTTGAAAGTCTGACAGACAACTCTTTATAAAAACTAAAACTCCAACAAACATAGACGAAGACAGATAGCCAATCCAACATGGTAACTTAAGACACAAACATAAGAAAACAAAGACTGCCATCAAAGTCCAACATAAAACACAACCAACTGGATTATTATACTAATAACTTGCTCAGAGAACGGTTTCAAGCTTCCTGCCCTAGCAGGGTAACGAGGAATGCCTTGTAATCTCCTGAAGTTTCTTTGGCCACAGCATGCTCAAGATGAACACTGTTCTTCTTGTAGTAAAACTCCTTGATGTCCTTCAAGTCCCTCTCTGCCCTCGTAACGATCACGCGAGTGAGGGCATCCTCATCTGTCCCAGTCCTTTTGATTGCGTGGCGAAGTACCTTTACACACCAAATCACAGGGACTATTTGAGTCAGAAAGGGAATTGCTGGAAGAAAAGAAAAAAAAGAAAAAGAAAAGAGAATTGAGATCACATCCAGCTTTAATTTATACGTTTATCACCTTTTCAAAGTACTTCTTTGGGTCATTGAGGCATCGAATGACGACGTGAAGTGCCTTCTGGAAATTATCAGCACCAGCATCCAACAAATTCTAAGAGACAAAAGAACAAACATTAAGTCATAACACCACTCACTCTATTCAATGAAGCATGTTTGGAACTGTTTCTCTGGATGGGCTAAAAATGCTTTCTAACAACCAAAATGCACTTTCAATAGTGTTTCGCACAAAAACTTAACGTGCATATGGATCCTAAAAGCACTCACTTCTAAATGTTTTTTCCATAAAGCACTTGGATTTTTAATAAAAATTTCAACGTACTTATAACAGAAGTGCTTACCTTGCTGATGGAAATGCCATGGTCATCTCTGTAGCGGTTGAAGGTTGCCATGAGCTGCGTCTTGCTCCTTGTGCTGAGGATCCTAATAACTTCCTCATGATTGAAAGCCTTGTCTTTGATGGCATCATGAAGAATATCAGCTTCCGAATTTGCCAGTTTCGCATTGATCTCACTACCATCATACCGATAAGTAGTCACCAAAGCAACCAGAAGCTGTAACATTGACCATAAACCATATATCAACAACACCATTAGCAATTTTTTAAGTCTAACGATCCTCAAAGTTGGCCTAAATTCTCCAATTTGGGATGTTATATGTTTTCGACAGGTCAAGTCGATTCTCGTGTTATATTGACTCACAGTTTCACAACATAACGTGTCAGACTATTGGGCAAAAGAATGGTACCTTGCGGATATCACCGGTGGTATGTGCAGCCAAGTCTTCCTCCAAAGAGTGCTTGTAGCGAAGTTGGTAAGCCCTTCTTACTGCCAGGAGCTCTTCAGGAGATAGAGTGCTTGAAATTTCAACGATGACATTGTAGTCAGTCTCAGATTTCTTGATTGCCACATGAGCCAAGACTGCATAGCGATCTGTAGGATCCAATATCCAACGGTACATCGCTTTCTATACATGCCATCCCCAAATGAAATTATTTTTGTTAGTATCACATAAATAAGCTATAATTAACCAAAAATGTTTGAATTTTGTAGAAAACAAATATTAAACTCATATATAAGTACTAAACATTACGTGGTTAATCTTGGTTTTCAAAAAAAAAAAAAAAACCACGGCATGCAGAGATTAAAAAAAATATGTTGAAAAGGCTATTGGAGATGCTCTTAATATTATTGAAATATGCGCCCACTTTCTTGTAACAAAAAATCGAGAGATCGATTAGAGCCAGATCTTAACTTACCAATAATTTATTGTTATTAGATAAATTGTTCAAGGTTATATTTAAACAAAAAAAGTACTTGAAATTAATAATTTATTGACGGCATATTGATTTGTTCAATTGCTCTTTTAGATGAGAATATTCTTTTTTCCACCCCTTTTTCAATATCTTTGTAGGAAAAGGACAAAAGCTTTCGGAGATTTCTATGTTTTGTGATACACAACAACAAAAAGCAGAACAATCATATATATTTTTCATGAATTTATTATAAATAAATATTTAATGACAGAGAAAAAAAGAAACAACAATATTATAAGTAGGGTGATGAAATATTATAGAAAACCTCAAAATCCCCAGAGAGCTCCGATTCAAGGCGCTTGATAAGATCTTCATGATAAAGCTCCTCATAAGCAAGCCTGATTTCATATCTCTGAGCTGCATTTCTATGAGCCAGTATAGAGATTACAGCCTTCTCATCAGTCCCCCATCCTACCAAAAAAGAAAAAAAATATAGAACATAAAATCAGCTGCATGTACATGAAAGAAAAAAAAATTTGAACGGTGAAGAAATAATTAAACCTTCCACAGATCTTCTAAGAACTTCAGCATCTTCAGTGGGGGAGAAGTTTTCAGAGGCAATAAGGGTAGCCATTGATGATTGTTGTTGAAGATATAATACCTATGGTGCTATGTGCTATTGCAATGCTTAATATTTATAGCAGAGTGAGATGGTGATTAGGTGTGTTTTGGTTGGCTTTGGTGTGTCATTAGTAGATGGTAGCAAAATGGCAATCTCTTATAGGGTGTGTTGGATATGACTTCTGCTGGATTCAGAAGACATTAATTTACTTTCCTTTTTATTTTTCCTTCTATTTTTACGAGAAATTTTTATATATTACGGGTACACCACGTGGCTGGTGTATCATCCAATAAACATAGGACATGTTGAATTATTGTCCAACTTACTGCATTTCTTTTTATAACATGTGGCGGGCTGCATTGGAAATATTCTATATGTCCTTCATCTATTGGATGGTACACCATCCACATGATGTACCCGGAACACCCAAAAATTACTCCATTTTTGCATACTTTAATTCCATTTTTGCTAACTGAGAAAAAGAAAAAGAAAAGAGAAAAGTTAGAGAGAGTACCTTTGCAGGCCTTGTGAAGAGCTTCTGCATCCTCGTTGGGAGAGAAGTGGTATGGAGCAATGAGAGTTGCCATTGTAAATTGCTATGAGACTGGTGCAGGTACGTGAGCAGCCTTTATATAATGCCTAGGTTTCTTGTAGTATCCACCATTGAAAATAACGCCTGCTCACAATTCACAAAAGCCATGTTCTCTCCCGAGAGCTTCCCTATACGACGTTACATGTGAACACTGTATATCTTAATAATAACCCTTTATTCCCACCAATTATTTATAATATAATAAAAGAATTTTGAGTTCACATCTCATGAGTCATGACTATGCATTTATATTTTTTATTTTTGATAAAGCCTAATTATGTTTTTTTTAATTTGTCTTTTGGTACGGGGAATATTTTAATTCATGAATTAAGTTTTGGTCTGTTCTGTTTGCACCTTTCCATGGTGGGACACGTGGGATATGCTCTCTGCAATGTCTTTCCTGCTGCCGCTCTTTACTTAGAAAAAAGAGATACGTTTCTCGGCCTTTTAGCTAAGATCAAAGTGTAGAAAAAAGAGAAAGATTGATAAACATATTTTTAAATACAAGTACTAGTCTAAACTATAAAGAGGGAGTTTCTCATACACCAAGGGCAGAATCATGAATTTTTCGACGGGTGGGCTAACTAAAACTATTAGCTAAAAATCTATGATCATTTTTTGTATGTACTTACAGTTTCTCTAGTCCTTTTAGAAATAAAAGTATACATTAAATCATATGAACCATGCTAGTTTATAGCTCTTCTAAAATATTTTTTTTCTCTGGATACAAGGGATATTGGGGAAGGGGAGAACCTAGGACAGGGATAAATGGTCTTAACATAACTATTTGAGCTACAAATCCCTTGCAATTTCCAATAAGCTTTAGCATAAAACAAATACATATTAAATGCAACCGGAAACCACATATTATCAAAATATGTTCAACAACATAATTGAAAAAGTACATATTTTAATGTGTATTTTTATTGCTGCTATGCAACTAAATTTAGAAAGAAATAACTTTTTTGAACTCTAATAGGTTAATACGTATTTGGTTGTATTTAAAAAGAAGGCAAATATATAAGTTTGATTTTTTCTTTTTTCCCAAAATCTCATTAGGCTACAGCCCGTTACAGCCTTTGCAGTGGTTCCGCCAGTTTCATACACACACTGCCAGGTGTCATGGGAGTTTGAACATTGAGACCACGGGTCTGCAAATCAAGACTTTTTTTCACTGGACTAGCCATTGGCCATGAACATTTCTCTTTTCCCCCTTTCCACCTTTATTTATTCAATTACGTACCTTCTTGTTTTATTTTTCAACATATTAAATGTTAATCTTGACATTTTTGCTTATTTTGGTTCCTCCCCCCATCTCACCTTTTCTTTATTTTGCAAGAATTTGCTTTCCAGATTGTATCCAGCTAATGAGTTTTGTTATATACAATCAAGACAACTTTATTTTAAATCACAGCTAAGAAAGAGTATAAACATGTTAACTTTCTCATAAATGGATTTATACTCCTACTTGAAGTGTTGGTAGTAACTGGAATCCCAATTCAAATCAAAACTAATATGAGAATTTCATAAACTTTTTTATTCAACTTAAAACTGGCATAATTGGGGTTTAATACTTTTTGGTTAACAACAAGAAGCTCTTAAATTAGTATAGCTTAGCCATACCGCAAACAAAGAGATACACAAAATTAAATGCAAAACTACAATTCTAATACGCCAAACAGAAATATTTTTGCTCACCACTTTAACCCAATGTGTACCCCTACCACCATTCTCAACACTTGACATATGTCCATGGGCATAACCATAGTTAACTATTTGCTTTGTATTTGTGGAACCATGGTTATGTTCATGAACAAGTGTCAAGTGTTAAAAAGGGTGGTGAGAGTACACCTTGAGTTAAAATGGTGAGCAAAAATACATACTACCCCAAATAGCTAATGTGCTTAATCACACTGGCTTCATGAATTCAAATTCACTCTCCTCAATATTACTTGTATATAGGTACAAACTACTGCTGTCTAGATAGGGTTAAAGCCCGACTTAAAATTTTAAGAATTGTAATATCTAGTTAGCCCAGCCTCTACAAAGGCTTGAAAAGCAGCCCAGCCCATAATATTCTTCTACCCAATAGCCCAACTCATTTAAACTTTTACCCAATCAGCTTTATCCAAAAAACAAAAACAGAAATATTTAAAAGCAGCTAGCTGCCCACGTGAGCTGTTATTCCTTTTTCCTTTTTTCTTTCTTCTTCTTGTACTCTTTTTTAAAATCATTTAATTTGTAAAATAGCTTATGAATTTTGATTTAAGGATATATAAATTAGGGTTTTTTTCTCTTCTAATTGATGTCTAATTTAGGGATCTGGTGTTGGTAGTAACTGGAATCCCAATTCAAATCAAAACTAATATGAGAATTTCATAAACTTTTTTATTCAACTTAAAACTGGCATAATTGGGGTTTAATACTTTTTGGTTAACAACAAGAAGCTCTTAAATTAGTATAGCTTAGCCATACCGCAAACAAAGAGATACACAAAATTAAATGCAAAACTACAATTCTAATACGCCAAACAGAAATATTTTTGCTCACCACTTTAACCCAATGTGTACCCCTACCACCATTCTCAACACTTGACATATGTCCATGGGCATAACCATAGTTAACTATTTGCTTTGTATTTGTGGAACCATGGTTATGTTCATGAACAAGTGTCAAGTGTTAAAAAGGGTGGTGAGAGTACACCTTGAGTTAAAATGGTGAGCAAAAATACATACTACCCCAAATAGCTAATGTGCTTAATCACACTGGCTTCATGAATTCAAATTCACTCTCCTCAATATTACTTGTATATCGGTACAGACTACTGCTGTCTAGATAGGGTTAAAGCCCTTTTTAAAATTTTAAGAATTGTAATATCTAGCTAGCCCAGCCTCTACAAAGGCTTGAAAAGCAGCCCAGCCCATAATATTCTTCTACCCAATAGCCCAACTCATATAAACTTTTACCCAATCAGCTTTATCCAAAATATTTAAAAGCAGCTAGCTGCCCACGTGAGCTGTTATTCCTTTTTCCTTTTTTTCTTTCTTCTTCTTGTACTCTTTTTTAAAATCATTTAATTTGTAAAATAGCTTCTGAATTTTGATTTAAGGATATATAAATTAGGGTTTTTTTCTCTTCTAATTGATGTCTAATTTAGGGATCTGTGGTTGTTACTACTTGGATTTATGGGTGTTACTCTATAGATTTTACTGTCAAGTTTTCTTTTATGTAAAATTTAAAAAGTATGTTGTTCTTGATAATGTACTTGAATATGCAGAAGTAAATAATAAGAGTGTTTAACATGTTATATACCATTTACGAATGTCATTAATACAAAGTAAATTTTATCGAAATTTCAATCCAAGTTTTCTTATTAAGAAAATTGGCCTACAAGTTAACCCCAGTCATTTTTAAATCCTGAGTTCGTGCATACTTGTATAGAAAATAAATAACAATAAAAGATTATGAAATATTCTACAGACCTTTTGTTCTAACCCTACTTTCTATGTGAAGTTGCCCTTGTTACATAAGTAATATTAATATAGAACTCTTGATACACTACATCGAATGTGTATGAGAGCAATAATATGAGTCTCTACTGCTTATATGACAGGACCCATTCCTAATTCCTCGAAATTCAGGACGAATTCTATGGTATTTTCGACATCAAATTGATGTCGGGCCCACTTACTAAAAAGGGATGAGACTTTCTGCCGAAATTTCGGTAGTCTCCCTTGAAAAATGGGAATTCCCAAAATTTTAAACCTGTCGAAACACATTTAGAAATCTCATTCGGCAGCATGCACAAGATAATGACATGTAATTTACATAATAGGTATCCGGCCTTACAATCAACCTTAATATGGTCGATAACAGAGCATATCTACGAAATTCTGTTACAAACAAAAATGAAGTTCAACGGAATAGCAATAAGTAAAAGTTTGTCCTACACAAGCTCGGGCTTGGAAGTTCACAACTGGGTACGGCCGTTCGGTTGGAGTCTATCTACTGCCTGGGGGCGCAAAACAGAAAACATGTGAGTGGACAAAAACAAAGTTTCGTTATAATTGAAAACAACATATAATAACCCCACCGTTTGGAAAACAATGCAGAAATCATGCATTCAAAACCAATATAGATATATACATAGCTGAGTCAAAACCAAAGTGAAATCCATTTCTCATAAAGATATACCAATACCCATTCCATTCAAACCTTTCCCACTTTCCCCAACTACTCTCTCGAAACGCGTGCCTATTGGCACGACGAGCGAGGAAGGATCCTCATCGACAAATAAGAATGAATGTATATGTATGTATGTATGTATATATATGCGTAAGTATGACCACTACCAAGTTTGTACCGAGGAAACAATCCAACTGGGGGATTGTTTGACTAGTCCACATGGAAGAATCCTCAATTGACCATGTGGCTAGGGAACGAGCCATCCAACTGGGGGATTGGGCTCACCAGCACGTACAGCAGAATCTTCAATACTCGTATGCTTGTGACGAGTTTTACATGCGCAGACTAACCCCGATAAGGGTCTACGAAACACCCCGTCAAGGGTGCCCGTGTTTCGACATATCCAAGTATGCCATAGTTCCAAATCTCCAATCCAAGTATTCCAAATCCGGGGAGGTACATAGGGTAGTGTTAATAGCACTCAAAACTGGCTTAAACCACAACCCAATCCACATTTCATAAACTCTTTCCAACAACCCCATATTCCCAACACATATCCAAGTATGAATAAAAAAAATCGCGCATATCCATTCAAAATAATCACAACCCGCAAATATTCACTATTGGCACGATGAGCGAGGAAGGATCCTCATCGACAAATAAGAATGAATGTATATGTATGTATGTATGTATATATATGCGTAAGTATGACCACTACCAAGTTTGTACCGAGGAAACAATCCAACTGGGGGATTGTTTGACTAGTCCACATGGAAGAATCCTCAATTGACCATGTGGCTAGGGAACGAGCCATCCAACCGGGGGACTGGGCTCACCAGCACGTACAACAGAATCTTCGATACTCGTATGCTTGTGACGAGTTTTACATACGCAGACTAACCCCAATAAGGGTCTATGAAACACCCCGTCAAGGGTGCCCGTGTTCCGACATATCCAAGTATGCCATAGTTCCAAATCTCCAATCCAAGTATTCCAAATCCGGGGAGGTACATAGGGTAGTGTTAATAGCACTCAAAACTGGCTTAAACCACAACCCAATCCACATTTCATAAACTCTTTCCAACAGCCCCATATTCCCAACACATATCCAAGTATGAATAATCATTCTCAAAAAAATCGCGCATATCCATTCAAAATAATCACAATCCGCAAATATTCAAATATACTTCATTTACTTTCATAAAAATATTATATTCAACATTTTAAATAAATAATAACTTAATAATCAAGAAGTCATTATGCATATTTTTTCCATCATTGAAAATACTGATTATAGTTTAAAAACAAAGTCCACTTAGAGATAGTCCCACGCTGCTTAACCCTGAGAGGGTCCCGCCTGTTGCGTACGTTGGGTCGGAGTACCTATTTAAAAACACAAGGGCTATATTAAAATAAAACAAGACTTTAAAATCAATTCCTAGTTTTCCCAGGATTCAAAGTGTGTGAATGACGAACGAGGAGTTTCTAAGGTTCAACTACGTGTTTTGAATGGTGTAATAGACTCGGAAGACGCTCGGTCAATCCAGTGGTTAAACTTCCCAAATTTGGTCAACCGGGTCCGCGGGGCTCACGACCTCCGATTTTCGATCCGAAAGTTCCTATGGGTTCAACAACGTTTATTATTCATGTCCTGCAAGTTTGGTCCTAATCAAAAGGTCGGATCGCTCGCGATCACACGATCGGACGGTTATCGTTTTACGCAAACTTTAAGTCATTGAATCGGAGCATTCGGGACTTCGATTCACGATCTGCGAATTCCTACACGATTCTAGATATACCTAGATCAACATATTTGGAAATGGAGTCGATCCAACGGTTTTGAACATATCGAACCTGGATAACGCCTAATATGTGTAAATCCGATTGATAGTCAAATGATAACCAAATTCAAATCCGAGCATACCGTCGTGCTCAGGACGACATGAGGATCATTTTAGGACCAAATGGGTCACCCAAACAAGGACCACATGCCGCCACATGCACCGGCAATGAAGGAAACATGCATCTAATGCTTGGGAAATGAACTTTAGCCACAACCTATACAACAACAACATTTTAAATGACATATTCATTTTGTTTATACTAGTTGAGCTAAACCTCTTTCATTTTAAACCAAGTATCTTAGCCTAGTCTCTTTGAACACAAATAGAAAAAGTAAAAAGGGAATAGATCTTTATCATTGATGACCTTTTCTTGATTTCTCAAGAATGAACACCTTTGTTAGAAAGACCTTTTCTTTCTCTTGATTTTGACTCCTTCACCTTAAGGCTCCAAGATTGGAGTCCTCTACCTCACCACACCAAATGCTCCTAGAGATGAAGTGAAGGCAATCAAGAAGTGTGGATGCTAGTCTACTTCTAGATTCGACCAATTTTTGGTTTATCGAAGATGAGATACAAAGATGATCACTCATCAACCAAAGTAGGAAACCAAAAAACCCTAGCTAGGTTTTCTCCAACACTTAGCTTATATAAGATGACACAAATTTGGGTGGGTATTGGGGCTCCATTTGGTCCATGGGTCATGTCATCTTATGCCACTTTATCCCTTGGGCGCAATAGCCTTTTGGGCTATTTTGTCCCTTTCCTTTTAAATCATATTTAAAAGTCCAATCCAATATTTTATTATAATTATAGTCTTATGTAATTGACTCGATCATGTCATCTTATGCCACTTTATCCCTTGGGCGCAATAGCCTTTTGGGCTATTTTGTCCCTTTCCTTTTAAATCATATTTAAAAGTCCAATCCAATATTTAATTATAATTATAGTCTTATGTAATTGACTCGGTCGAACTATTTGACTTTGGTCAATTGCTCTGGTCAACATGTTGACTTTTAACTGTTGACTTTGACATTTGATAATCAACAATTGACTTGTGTCTCCTCATTTCATTTCTCCTCATTTGTACCTCTAATCACATTCTTTGGGTGTGCAGATCCATAGGTTCCCTTTAGCAAGGTAGTGAGTTGACTCAACTCCTCAGAGATGATATTCGAATTAAATTCCACAATTTAATTCTTCCTGTTAATAAAGGTTAATTGAAACCTTTTAGGACATCCACAAACCATGGTTGTCGCCTAGCAGCAAGTCGTGGTTATCCGAGCTAAATGAGACGTTGTGAAAGAACCTATTCAAATTGGAATGACCGTGCAGTTGAATCATTCTCTTATGTCAATACTCCTTATTCACATTATTAGATCATGAAATCCTATTGTCAATATCCTAATGTGAATAATTCCTTTTATATGATTATCCTGGTAAGATTTGAAGACTTCTTCTTTCAAGTCTTATCCACTACTCTGCGCAGAGATTTGACCAATCATATCTTGGAGTATTCTTTCTCCTTTACTGAGAGGAGAGATTCCTTGTTGTACAGTCATTTGCTTCCATGACTCTATTGAGAATCCGGATGAGCACCTTTAAGCTATGCCTAATTCAGCATGACCGTATAGAGCCCTCAAAGATTAACGACATAGCCACAAAACATCTATGATGCCTCAGGTCTAAGGATTAGTTTGCATCATTGCAATTTATGAGTTCCAGCTTGACATGTGAGTAAAGACTTCCATGCTATAATTCATGTGTTGGATCACGTTCAGTGTACTTGTTCTTCTACAAGTACCTACACACATATTGATGTGTTTCCACACTTAATGACTTGAGACCTTGCCATTCCCTACATATAGAGACGATACTGTATGTACTGGTCTTTGTAGAATATTGACCAGGAACATATTCAGGATTTAGGGATGATGAGAAGTCTCCATGTATGCAATCTCATTACATAGCTCTCATATCCACTTGTGTATTCCTTGGACTATGGTTATTCTACATATTGAAAGATAATATAAGATGATTTAATATATAAAACAACCTTTCTTGCCCATTAATGACATAATATGTCTTTTATCAAAGATGTCCTTAACTCTAACTTTACATAATTAGTTGGCTTTAAGGGCATATTTCTAACAGGCAACGCGTGGGTGTCTTGAGAAATTCTGGCGACCGGAAAATTCTCGAAACACCCATCAATACCTATACATACGTGATCAGGGCAACGAGTGGAGCAATTCCAACATAACCATTGAGAAACCTACTTTCATGTGTCAAAAGCTCCAATTCAAATTCAAAGGAAAAAGTTTCGAAAGGTCTGAGGACATCCACAAGGTACCTTGAGACTTTTTCACAAACACTTAGCATGCATTAATTAAGAAAGCTTGTGTGGGGTTTGTTTATCACCAAGTTAAAACCCTCCATCGTAAGCTCAAACTCAGGATTCAATGCCTAATTCACGAACTATGGGAAATACAAAGGAACTCAAGCATTCAAGCATAGAAAATAAGCCTGCAACAAAGGAATCAACATCAATTGATGAACATACTCCAGAAAAATGAAGGCATGGAACGCTACAGTGGTTGGATTATCCTCAATTTCATATATGTTGCAAACAACACAATTATGAGCAAATTTCATGAAGAAAACACAAACATCCGAGCATTAGAAGTTAGAAAATAAGTAAGGAAACAGAATCTGCAAACACTCACCAGCAATGAATGAACACAGAAATTGCAGACCAACTTTGAGGCGTCAGAAAAATTCCAAAAATTCCCAAATATTTACAGGCTGTAGTAGTCGAGCAGATGAACAACTTTCATCAAGGAAGTTTTTCGATATGAGCTTCAGAAATATGACTTCTGTTTTGATGAACAGTAGCCACGGGTTTGGGTCTTGAGAAGAGAAGAAAGAGTTGAAGGAGAAGAAGGGAAATGAAAGGCCACGGCAGCACATGCTAAGATAATAAAAAGCAAAGAAAGCTCTCAAATTGCTGAAAGAAGTAAGCTCCTAACCCAACCTTTTAATATTGTAAGTCTTTCTATTATCGTTTCTAGCGTTTTATTGCTATGGAGAAATTTATTGACTTTTAAGTAAACAAATAAAATGCACTCCACTGAGAAGTTGAGTATAGTTTTTCCCTCGGCACTTCCTTTTAGAGCCATTGAGTTTTGATTATCATTTTCGCGTTGCTTTGATTATACTTGTCATCACGCCCTGTCAATTTCCAAATATGTTTTTCAATTGCATTCCATTTTGCAATTTCCGACTTTCTGTTTATCAATTGCATTCGGTTATGCAATTTCTTACTATCTGCTTGGAGTATAGTTTTTCCCTCGGCACTTCCTTTTAGAGCCATTGAGGTTTGATTATCATTTTCGCGTTGCTTTGATTATACTTGTCATCACGTCCTGTCAATTTCCAAATATGTTTTTCAATTGCATTCCATTTTGCAATTTCCCACTTTCTGTTTATCAATTGCATTCGGTTATGCAATTTCTTACTATCTGCTTGTCAATTGCGTTCCATTTTGCAATTTCCAAATTTCTGTTTGTCAATTGCATTCGGTTGTGCAATTTCCAACTATCTGTTTGTTAATTGCATTCTTTCCTTTGCCTCTTAGGTTAGCCAATTTTCACAACAATCACTTCAAATTTTGTATCGTTACTCAACATGCATTACTGTCTCATGCATACCATCAAATGATAAGTCACATAGGTTATTTGAACCATCCCCAGTTTTAAAGGCTTTGTGTAAGCTATTATTTCAAAACACTACAGAACGAAAAGAAGCGGTCGTCTACCATGGCTTTTTGTTTTTGGGGCTGAAATTGATTATTTGGCCCATCTCGCTGCTACTTCATAGCCCCAATAATCAATGGGCTAATGTTAAAGCCCAAAAAATCATAAGAAAGGCCCATGCATATTTTAATGCCCAATGCACTATCATGCTATAAAAATAGCCTAGCCGATACATACATGCCATGCCAAGCAAGGCTACAATTTGACACGTGGGGGTGGTGGTACGAGTTTACCACTTTCACATGCAAACTTGTAAGAATTACAAGGTTTCACAAGCCCAAGCCTACCTAGCCCATTGCACTATCAAGCATTATCTAATACAAAGCCCAAGCCACTGCAATACAACATAGCCCAAGCATAAACACACGATAACATGCAATGCCAAGCAACTCCCTGTTGTGTCAAATCTCACAACAAGCTTAAGTGGGCCCAAGCCACTTAATTATACGCCTGGGGCTTGCTGATCGGTTTGTGGTGTGGATGGTTATGAGTTCCACAAGGCCCATTAAAGGCTCACAATACGGAGGTTTTGGGCTAGGCACCAAAACCAGGCCCATTTTCTTAATTCATTAAATGGGTAAGCAGAGAGAAGAGTTGTCACATCTATCCCGGAGCTAACACCTACCCATATCCCGCGTGAAGTACCCAGCGGCAAAACAAAACGGCAGCAAAAACAAACAAGCATACGACAACAAAACAAGCATATGGTAGCAAAGCAAGCATATGGCAGCAAAACCAACTATACGACAGCAAAACAAGCTGCCTATTTTTTCTTGTAGATCCTTACCTGACACCTACATAGAATGAAGAGGTCATGTCTGTAACACCCTGACTCTAATTTAATTATCCATTCAATTATTTAATTTATTTAAAATTTGAAATTACAATTTTGCCCCTGGGGATAGGGTAATTTTGGTCACTTTTTAATCCTGAAGGACTTTGGAGAAACGAATAGTACTTTGACGTAGATCGTGTCGAGTTGAGTCCGTAAACACATAGTGGGCTCAAATCGGAGTTTTAACAAGGAAGTTGTGATCTACGGAAATGAAGTGGCACGATCGTAATTTTGGAGAAGTTAAAATTTAAAACACCCCAAGTCGGATTTTCCACGCCTGGACCTTCTCACATCTGATCGTTTTATAACTCCCACACTTATTCCCTCCTCTTCCCAAGTCTGACCATTGATAACTCTCACACAACACAAGTTTTCACATATCATTCTCTTCAAAGCTGAAAGGTCAAGCTCTCCTTCTTCACGTCAGTCATGTTGACTGCTTCGAAACCTATATCTCCTCAGCTCAAAATGAAATATTTCCTTCCACAGACTTGTTTATATGCTTGTCTACTAGAACATATCAAAACTTGAGCCCAATCTAAGAAGTTTAGTTACCTAAAACGCAGTTTGAGTACAAGCTGTTCGTCACAGCCTGATTCTCTGCATAAGGCTCGGGTTTGTCCTTGCATGTCTATTTCCACTGTTCTTTTGGTGAAGTAGTATTCATCTAACTTGTTCCTCTGTTCAAGAACTACAACATATCCAAACTTCAAGGCAATCGAAGATTTCTATCTACCTCAAACCGTGTTCAAGGTGTGTTGGCGATTGCAAATCTCACGGCCTGGTGCTCCGGGCCGAGGGGATATGCGTCGACACGTGACGTCCTTCTTTTGGATGCGGTGCGGTTGTGCGTGGGCATGCCAGCACTGTCTACCATGTGTTGAGAGAGTGATGTGTTTGGGTAAATGGTTAAGTGGTGCGCCTATTTGAGTTCGACTTCTAATCAAACGATTGTGGCCGAGAGAGGAACTGATCTCGGCCGTCAGGTTCACGGCCTGAGCTACAAGGCCGTTTAGTGGTGATGTTGATGGTGGGTTTTAGGTATTTAATTTATTTAAATTCTAAAATTACAATTTTGCCCATGGGGATAGGGTCATTTTGGTCACTTTTTAATCCGGAAGGACTTTGGAGAAACGAATAGGACTTTGACCTAGATTGTGTCGAGTTGAGTCCGTAGACACGTGGTGGGCTCAAATCGGAGTTTTAACAAGGAAGTTGTGATTTACAGAAATGAAGTGGCACGATCGTAATTTTGGACAAGTTAAAATTTAAAATACCCCAAGTTAGATTTTCCATGCCTAGACCTTCTTACATCTGATCATTTTATAACTCCCACACTTATTCCCTCCTCTTCCCAAGTCTGACCATTGATAACTCTCACACAACACAAGTTTTCACACATCATTCTCTTCAAAGTTGAAAGGTCAAGCTCTCCTTCACGTCAGTCTTGTTGACTGCTTCGAAACCCATATCTCCTCAGCTCAAAATGAAATATTTCCTTCTACAGACTTGTTTATCGGCTTGTCTACTAGAACATATCAAAAATAGAGCCCAATCGAAGAAGTTTAGTTACCTGAAACGCAGTTTGAGTACAAGCTGTTCATCACAGCCTGATTCTCTGCATAAGGCTCGGGTTTGTCCTTGCATGTATATTTCCACTGTTCTTTTGGTGAAGTAGTCTTCATAAAACTTGTTCCTCTGTTCAAGAGCTACAACGTATCCAAACTTCAAGGAAATCGAAGATTTCTATCTACCTCAAATCGTGTTCAAGGTGAGACTAGTCTTCACTTTCGTTCTGTTTGCTGGTTTCACTCTAGTGTGCCATTATTCACTCTTGCATGTGGCCTTCCTCTGATCTAATGGCTACATTCCTTTCATCAAAGTTGTTCATCTATGTCTTGGCTATAATCTATCAAAATGGGATCTTAATCCAAGAAGTGTAGTCATCTCAAAGCATGTTGAAGTGTCACCTGCTCATTCTTGTCTGTTGTATTGATGTAGGCTCGAATTCTTTCTTGTATGTCAATTTATATTGATCATTCAACAACAGTTTCTTCATACGAGCTGTTCCTTCCTTAGAGAACTATTACATATCTAAAATTCACATAAATTGGAGTTCTCTAGCCATCTGAAATCTTGTTCATGGTCAGTAAGTCCTCTGTTATGCTGTTTTAACTCTACAGCACTTTACTCACTCTTGCATGTCGATTTCCCTTGCTCAAATGACCAAGGTTTCTTCTTGAATGTTGTTCAGTTTTCTGTTCTCTACAACATATCCAAAGATGGTGGCCATACAATAAGTTTAGGCCATTTGGACGTAGCATAACTGAAACAAGCTCCTCTCTTGTTATCAAGTGTTGTTTGGTGGTTTTACTCCTTGGGGGCCTTCTTGGTGCATTACAGAAAGATTCAGAGGATTGAGGTAAAGTTTAAGTTGATTGAATTGTTGGAAAAAAATATGTTCTAAAGTTGTATTCATGGAATTGAATGAATTCTTGAGTTTAAAGCTAAGTTAAGTGCAATTTGAAAAAACTAGAAAGGACTATTTGAGTTTGAATGTTTAACTTGGCTTTGAAAAGGAAATTCTGGATTTTAGCCTAAGCATTTACTGTTTTGGCACCAGGGATCAATTTGTAAAGGAAGTTATAATGTTTGGTAGATTTGTAATTTTATTGAAAGTTTGGGGGCCAAAATGTAATTACCCAAACATTTGGGGTAAACTTTGCAATTCAAAAGTTAATGGGACATAAGTGTAATTATGGTTTAATTAAGGACCTAAGTGATTTTACAAAAGTCTCAAGGTCTAAGAAATGATAAAAGGAAATTAAAGGACAAATTGTGGAAACTTTGTTACTATATAGGGATGTTATAGTAACATGTGTTTATATTGTTCGACTAGGAACTTCCCATTCGTCGTACACACACTTTGAATACCGAGAAAACTAGGGTTTTATTTAAAGTCTCATTCGAAGTGCTTTTTGTTAATCTCGTGCTTGTATTTTGAAATAGGTACTCCAACCACGCGTACGCAATAGGCGGGACCCTCTCAAGGTCAAGCAGCATAGGACTACTTGTGAGTAGACATTGTTTGAAATAGCATTATTTTTATTGATTAAATTACCAAACATCTCTTATGAAGTTTCATGATTTTGGAAAGGATATATATATATATATGTATCGTTGAATTTAGAATGTTTCCACTATGTTGATATTTGAAGTTATGATTTTCGAAATATGGATTATATAAGTGGAGATATTGCTACTTACTTGTGATTGTATGTTTGGGCAAGAAGTAAATATGAGTTTGGGGTACTTTATTGATTGGTTATGTGAATATGTGATTACACTATGCTAAGACCATCCCTTGGTTGTTGTACCCACACGTAGCGTTGGATGATTCCGGCTTGTGGGCATACATGGTTATGTTGTTAGCTTATCACACGTGGTGTTGGATGATCCGGCATGTGATGAAGTTGTTTGCGCGCGTAGAACTTAGTGATTGGTTTTGGCCACACGTGGCATTGGAACTTCCGGCGTGTGAGCTATAAAGTGTTTGTCCCCTGATTGGACAGCTCATCCCTAGACGCAGGGTATGAAGTTGAACCCTGCGGGCTAGTCAAACAATCCCCCGTTGGATTGTTTCCCCGGTACTCAAGTTTGTGTGACACTATCCTATATATATATATATATCATATACTACATGTATATGGGTGTATTTTTCGCGTATTTATGGAATTGGGGATTTTACTTATATAATACATGTTATCGAAGTATATATATATATATATATATAAATGCATAAAGAGAATATTTGAAAATTATTCTTACCTATGATGTTAATAAGGATATTATTCGGGAATTTTGAGTTGGGGTCAAAAAGATTTGTTTTGGTTATGGTCATATGTTCTCGGGAAGGTGAGAACATGTTAAGTCCACAATGATTACGTATTTATGGTACCAAGTGCATGTGTTGGCATTATTTTGTAAACGGTGGGGTTAGAATGTTGTTTTGCAAGATCAATCAAACTTTGTTTTTGTCCACTCACACGTTTTCTATTTTGCGCCCCCCAGACAGTAGTTGACTGAGCTGAGCGGCAAAGCCGAGCCCTAAGTTTTCGAACCTCGAGCTTCTGTAGGATAAGTTTGGTTTGGTTTCTATTCTATTAAACTTTTTATCGTTTGTAAATCGATATTCTTAGATTGCTCTGTTATCGCCCGTTCTAGGGTTTGATTTGAAAGGCTAGAGGCCTAGTTTGTAAACCGCTTGAAGGTTAACTTGTGCATGCTGCTAGTTGTGGATAATTTGTGTTTTTAACAGGTTGAGAAATTTGGGATTTTGTCTATTTTACAGGGGAGACTCTGCCACAATTTCGGCAGAAAGTCTCGTTCTTTAGTATGTGAGCCCGGCATCGGGATGATGTCGGAAATATCACGGGATTATTCCTGAATTCCGAGGAATTCGGGGCGAGTCCTGTCAATGTCATCCCAGCTGGGAGGCAAAACAACTAAAAGGAAACGACCACCTCGAAGCTAGAGAGTAGACCGGATCACCTTGATATCGGAGTGCACGCGTGTGGAGAAGTGAGCTCGCAAGGTATATAAAAGGGCAAGAGAAACAAAGGAAAACACGATGAAAAACACCCAGAAATCTATACCAAACTTAACATTTTTCCTGTGATCATATCCTTCCAAACCTCAGATATCACCCCATTACCCATATTTTCCAACAAGGTCTTTGGTACCAACCCAAGATGCAATCTGTCACACACACACACACACGCACACACACACACACACACACACACACACACTCTCTCTCTCTCTCTCGCTAAACTTGTGGAAACTTAGCTCCCACATCACAAGCCTTTCAAGCCAAGCATAACTTTCTAGTTCTTTTACCACAGTAATCACCTTCTTGGTGGGAAGAAACAAAGCATTCCCTGAAAATCTACATTTTCTCGGAGTGTTTTGGGCCTGGTTATGAACTCAGGCAAAGGGGCATCACAATTAGCTCTTTATGACAGCCCAAGTTCGCATTGAGCTGTCGTAACCAAAAAAGACCCCTATAGAAGTCTATAGAGACATTTAATAGAATTGAACAAGAAACAAACATTTGTTGAGGCCCA
Source organism: Prunus avium (assembly GCF_002207925.1). The sequence goes on along the minus strand of NW_018922258.1, from coordinate 38,721 downwards.
AAAAATCCAAGGATGTGCCCAAATATTATCAAGATGCTTTGGTGGTTGAGTCATAATGGCTCATTTATTATGATCGTCTTTGTTTTTGTTGCATGATAAGTTCAATGATATGATAACTACATGATTTTGTTAATAATGAAATTTTTTAATTTCTGTGGGTTATTGTTGGTTTGGTTTTGTATGGGATGACAGTTATCTTGTCTTGGCATATCTAACTAGAGGGCCAAGATTTCTGTCATTTATATAGAAACAATGTTTCCTGGATTCCTTTCAGTTTCAGACATAATGCATGCGTTGTGTTTCTGTGATCTACACTGATCACATGCGTTTATTCTTTCTATTGTTTAATACCCTTTTTGGTTTTGAATTTTATCTAAACTATGTTGTCCCTTTTTGGTTTTGAGTTTTGCTGGAAACAAGTGATGTATATTTCTTTAATACTATTTGATTTCAATATTGACTCTGAATTGTCGGCCAAGGTTCCCTTGATTTCGTTAGTTTGACAGAAGAAGCTTGACAAAAACTAGTTTTAAAAACTTAATAGATTTTGTCTCATCCCAATTGTTTTAAAATTCAAGTATCCTACTTTGAGTATTATTGTCTAAAGTAAAACTTTTACTGTTTTCAGCTTCCATTGATGATGTTGTCCCTTTTTGGTTTTGAGTTTTGCTGGAAACAAGTGATGTATATTTCTTTAATACTATTTGATTTCAATATTGACTTTGAATTGTCGGCCAAGGTTCCCTTGATTTCGTTAGTTTGACAGAAGAAGCTTGACAAAAACTAGTTTTAAAAACTTAAAAGATTTTGTCTCATCGTAATTGTTTTAAAATTCAAGTATCCTACTTTGAGTATTATTGTCTAAAGTAAAGCTTTTACTGTTTTCAGCTTCCATTGATGTTTTTTTATAGTTGTTTTATTTTAGTAAACTAAAAATTAAGAGGTGACTTCTTGACTTGTGGTTCTTTTAGGTTCCCCTCCCTTAAGGAGGAGCTGGAGGAGGAGCCGAAAGAGTAGGAGGAGCCGGAGGAAGAGCCAGAGGTACTAGCGGAGGTACCAGCGCCGGAGCATGAGAGGTAGTGGTTTTTTTTAAATGTTACTTTAACTCTCCTTCGGTTTTGCTGGAGAGGGCATGAATGAATGAAGTGAATTTCCCTTTTCTCATTTTCTCTTTTTCTTTGTTTGCTGTAAGTTTCCTTTTCAGATCTAAGGTTATAATATTTGACTTGTGTTTAAGCTTGCCTCCCTTGTGGATTTGCTTGAGAAGCGCGCTACCTCTGGTAGGGGCAGAGTGCATAATGCTGCTAGCTTCATTGCATTGAAGCTAAAACTGCAAGATATGGCTTCCCCCCAATAGACAATTGGAGTTACCGAAGGAGGAGTTATCAGAGGAGGAAGAGTAGTTACCAGAAGAGGATGAAGAGTTACTAGAGGAGAAGTTACCGAATGAGGACTTACCGGATGAGGAGTTACCAGAGGAGGAGGAGGAGTTACTGAAGGAGGAGTTACTAGCAGAGATCACATCACAGATCCCAGAGGAGAAGTATGAGAGGTGGTTGTTTTAGGTTTGCCTCCCTTGAAGATATTTTTGACCAGCACTCTGCCTTTGCCCGGGGCAGAGTGCATGATGGTGATAGCTTCACTACCTCAAAGCTGAAATTGGAAGCAACTGTTTTCCCCAAAATGACCATTGGGAATTCTTCCCTCATTTTTTTTAAAAATCCTTGTCCTTTATTTGGACTCGGTGAGCTCACGAATTTTCGGGATGCTTGCATAGTCATCTGTGCACACTGTGGAATCGATGGCTGTCAAAATATTCTTTGTTGGCCCATTGATGTGGAAGTTATCGGCCCACTAACGCACGAAGGGGCCACTTGGGTCCATAGTTTGGTCGAATAATATGAAAACGGGCCGATAAAAGGCGTCGGAGGAGGAGGGGGAGTCGGAGTGGGAGGAGTTAGAGGAGGAGCTGAAGGTACTAGCGGAGATACCAGGGCCGGAGCATGAAAGGCAGTGGTTTTTTTTAATATTACTTTAACTCTCCTTCGTTTTTGCTGGAGATGCATGAATGAATGAAGTGAATTTCCCTTTTCTCATTTTCTCTGTTTACGGCAAGTTTCCTTTTTAGGTCTAAGGTCCTAATATTTGACTTATGTTTAAGCTTGCCTCCCTTGTGGATTTGCTTGAGAAGCATTCTGCCTCTACCAGGGGCAAAGTGTAACGAAATTCTCATATTTTGAATGACTAGAGTTTTTCCGTTTATGACTTCAATTATATGTTGAATTAATCTTTTTCAATGTTTCCTGTATGCATGGGCCCACTTGGAAGAGGATTAGTAGTTACCAAAGGAGTAGGAAGAGTTACCGAATGAGGAGTTACCAGAGGAGGAGGAGGAGTTACCAGAGGAGGAGGATGAGTTACTGAAGGAGGAGGTGGAGTTGTTACCAGAGGAGGAAGAGTAGTTACCAGAGGAGGAGGGGAAGTTTCCGAAGGAAGAGTTACCGAAGGAGGAGTTACCAGAGGAGGAGTTACCGAAGGTGGAGTTACCAGAGGAGGAGGAGCTGAAGGTACTAGCGGAGATACCAAGGCCGGAGCATGAGAGGCAGTGGTTTTTTTTAATATTACTTTAACTCTCCTTCGGTTTTGCTGGAGATGGCATAAATGAATGAAGTGAATTTCCCTTTTCTTCTTTTCTCATTTTCTCTGTTTATTGCAAGTTTCGTTTTTAGATCTAAGGTCCTAATATTTGACTTGTGTTTAAGCTTACCTCGCTTGTGGATTTTCTTGAGAAGCATTATGCCTCTACCAGGGGCAGAGTGCATGATGCTGCTAGCTTCAGCGCATTGAAGCAAAAACTGCAAGCTATAGCTTCCCCCAAATGGACAATTGGTGGTGCCGCACTCTGTTCTTTTATAAATCCGCACCACTTGCTCGGGCTCTTTAAGTTCACTGAATTTGTGGATGCCTGCGTGGCCGTCTTTGCGCGCACAGCAATGGGTGCTGCAGAGTTTGTCAATCTGTCCGGTGCCCAAATTAGTGCTTTTCAATTTACAAGTGGTAATTTTACAGTTTGTTTTGGTAGCGTAAAGTGTGTTAATGAGCAGTGTCTAATACAACACTATTGTCTTTGAAGGTTGAGTATTTTCTTCTTTCCTCGGCTTTCATCACTTTATCACACTCGACGAAATGGAGAGCAAAAGAAACATAACTTTAGCAAACTAGAGAAATTCTCATATTTTGAATGACTAGAGTTTTTCCATTTATGACTTCAATTATATGTTGAATTAATCTTTTTCAATGTTTTTTTTCAATGTTTCCTGTATGCATGGGCCCACTTGGAAGAGGATGTGTAGTTACCAACGGAGGAGGAAGAGTTAACGAATGAGGAGTTACCAGAGGAGGAGGATGAGTTACCGAAGGAGGAGGAAGAGTTGTTACCAGAGGAGGAATAGTAGTTACCAGAGGAGGAGGGGAAGTTACTGAAGGAGGAGTTATAGAATGAGGAGGAGTTACTGAAGGAGGAGTTACCAGAGAAGGAGGAGCAGAAGGTACTAGTGGAGATACCAAGGCCGGAGCATGAGAGGCAGTGGTTTTTTTTAATATTACTTTAACTCTCCTTCGGTTTTGCTGGAGATGGCATAAATGAATGAAGTGAATTTCCCTTTTCTTCTTTTCTCATTTTCTCTGTTTATTGCAAGTTTCCTTTTTAGATCTAAGGTCCTAATATTTGACTTGTGTTTAAGCTTGCCTTCCTTGTGGATTTTCTTGAGAAGCATTATGCCTCTACCAGGGGCAGAGTGCATGATGCTGATAGCTTCAGTGCATTGAAGCAAAAACTGCAAGCTATAGCTTCCCCCAAATGGACAATTGGCAGTGCCGCACTCTGTTCTTTTATAAATCCGCACCCCTTGCTCGGGCTCTTCAAGTTCACTGAATTTATGGATGCCTGCGTGGCCGTCTTTGTGCGCACTGCAATGGGTGCTACAGAGTTTGTCAATCTGTCTGTTGCCCAAATTGGTGCTCTTCAATTTTCAAGTGGTAATTTTACAGTTTATTTTGGTAGCGAAATGTGTGTTAATTAGCAGTGTCTAATACCACACTATTGCCTCTTTAACAGTGGTGTTCCCCCTAGAATGCACTGGTCCCCTCCACTGTCTCCTTTCGTCAAAGTGAATATTGACGGTGCATGGGATGCCACATCTGGTTTTGGTGGGGTCGGCGTGGTCATTCGGGATCACAATGGATCTTTTGTTGGTGCCACTATTCAGCCCTGTAATCTCTCTTCTGCGGCGGAATGCGAAGCCCAGGCCGCGATCGTGGGTCTTTCCTTTGCTTCATCTCTCTTCTGCGGCGGAATGCGAAGCCCAGGCCGCGATCGTGGGTCTTTCCTTTGCTTCTTCCCTGCAGCTCCAACACATTGTGGTGGAAACTGATTGCTTTGAGCTCATTTCATGTGTTAAGAATGATTCTGCAACTAGTAACTGGAGGTTCTGTACTTTCCTTGCTGAGTTTCGTCGGTTGGAAGCTTCTTTCAGCCACTGCGATTGGAACTGGATTCGTCGTGAAGCTAACAAAGCCGCTGACGCTGCCGCCAAGCTAGCCAAACGGAGGTTGCGCCTTTGCAGTTGGGTTAATACTCCCCCACCCTCCTTGGTGTCTGTCCTAACGAGTGATGGCTTGCCAGCCCCTCCCTTTGGTTGAGGACAGTCCCGTGCTCTCCTTTTTAGTCTTTTCTACTTTTACTGTTCTTTTACCTGGCTTTGCCTTTGCTTGGCTTCCCCTTTTTAGTTGGTTTTACTTTTGCTGTCCCTTTGCCTCTCTGCTTTTTGAGGTTGGTTTTTTCTTTGTTGGGTTCTATTTGGCCTCTTTTTGGGGCTTTTTATGGAAGTTTCCGTTTGATAAAAAAAAAAATAATACCACACTATTGTCTTTGCAGGTTGAGTATTTTCTTCTTTCCTCGGCTTTCGTCACTTTATCACACTAGACGAAACGGAGAGCAAAAGAAACTTAACTTTAGCAAACTAACGAAATTCTCATATTTTGAATGACTAGAGTTTTTCCGTTTATGACTTCAATTATATGTTGAATTACTCTTTTTCAATGTTTTTTTTCAATGTTTCCTGTGTGCATGGGCTCACTTGGAAGAGGATGAGTAGTTACCAAAGGAAGATGACGAGTTACCGAATGAGGAGTTACTAGAGGAGGAGGATGAGTTACCGAAGGAGGAGGAGGAGTTGTTACCAGATGAGTAAGAGTACTTACTAGAGGAGGAGGGGAAGTTACCGAATGAGGAGTTACCGAATGAGGAGGAGTTGCCGGAGGAGGAGTTACTAGAGGAGGAGGAGCTGAAGGTACTAGTGGAGATACCAAGGCCGGAGCATGAGATTCAGTGGTTTTTTTTAATATTACTTTAACTCTCCTTCGGTTTTGCTGGAGATGGCATGAATGAATGAAATGAATTTCCCTTTTCTCCTTTTCTCATTTTCTCTGTTTACTGCAAGTTTCCTTTTTAGATCTAAGGTCCTAATATTTGACTTGTGTTTAACCTTGCCTCCCTTTTGGATTTTCTTGAGAAGCATTCTGCCTCTACTAGGAGCAGAGTGCATGATGCTGCTAGCTTCAGTGCATTGAAGCAAAAACTGCAAGCTATAGCTTCCCCAAAATGGACAATTGGCGGTGCCGCGCTCTGTTCTTTTATAAATCCGCACCCCTTGCTCTAGCTCTTCAAGTTCACTGAATTTGTGGATGCCTGCGTGGCCGTCTTTGTGCGCACTGCAACGGGTGCTGCAGAGTTTGTCAATCTGTCCGTTGCCCAAATTGGTGCTCTTCAATTTAAAAGTGGTAATTTTACAGTTTTTTTGGTAGCGTAAAGTGTGTTAATGAGCAGTGTCTAATACCACACTATTGTCTTTGCAGGTTGAGTATTTTCTTCATTCCTCGGCTTTCGTCACATTATCACACTCGACGAAACAGAGAGCAAAAGAAACTTAACTTTTGCAAACTAACGAAATTCTCATATTTTGAATGACTAGAGTTTTTCCGTTTATGACTTCAATTATATGTTGAATTAATCTTTTTCAATGTTTCCTGTATGCATGGGCCCACTTGGAAGAGGATTAGTAGTTACCAAAGGAGTAGGAAGAGTTACCGAATGAGGAGTTACCAGAGGAGGAGGAGGAGTTACCAGAGGAGGAGGATGAGTTACTGAAGGAGGAGGTGGAGTTGTTACCAGAGGAGGAAGAGTAGTTACCAGAGGAGGAGGGGAAGTTTCCGAAGGAAGAGTTACCGAAGGAGGAGTTACCAGAGGAGGAGTTACCGAAGGTGGAGTTACCAGAGGAGGAGGAGCTGAAGGTACTAGTGGAGATACCAAGGCCGGAGCATGAGAGGCAGTGGTTTTTTTTAATATTACTTTAACTCTCCTTCGGTTTTGCTGGAGATGGCATGAATGAATGAAATGAATTTCCCTTTTCTCATTTTCTCATTTTCTCTGTTTACTGCAAGTTTCCTTTTTAGATCTAAGGTCCTAATATTTGACTTGTGTTTAACCTTGCCTCCCTTTTGGATTTTCTTGAGAAGCATTCTGCCTCTACCAGGAGCAGAGTGCATGATGCTGCTAGCTTCAGTGCATTGAAGCAAAAACTGCAAGCTATAGCTTCCCCCAAATGGACAATTGGCGGTGCCGCACTCTGTTCTTCTATAAATCCGCACCCCTTGCTCGGGCTCTTCAAGTTCAATGAATTTGTGGATGCCTGCGTGGCCGTCTTTGCGCGCATTGCAATGGGTGCTGCGAGGAGGAGGAGTTGTTACAAGAGGAGTAAGAGTAGTTACTAGAGGAGGAGGGAAAGTTACCGAAGGAGGAGGAGTGACCGAAGTAGGAGTTACCAGAGGAGGAGGAGCTGAAGGTACTAGTAGAGATACCAAGGCCGGAGCATGAGAGGCAGTGGTTTTTTTTAATATTACTTTAACTCTCCTTCGGTTTTACTGGAGATGGCATGAATGAATGAAGTGAATTTCCTTTTTCTCATTTTCTCATTTTCTCTGTTTACTGCATGTTTCCTTTTTAGATCTAAGGTCCTAATATTTGACTTGTGTTTAACCTTGCCTCCCTTTTGGATTTTCTTGAGAAGCATTCTGCCTCTACCAGGAGCAGAGTGCATGATGCTGCTAGCTTCAGTGCATTGAAGCAAAAACTGCAAGCTATAGCTTCCCCCAAATGGACAATTGGCGGTGCCGCACTTTGTTCTTTTATAAATCTGCACCCCTTGCTCGGGCTCTTCAAGTTCAATGAATTTGTGGATGCCTGCATGGCCGTCTTTGCGCGCACTGCAATGGGTGCTGTAGAGTTTGTCAATCTGTTTGTTGTCCAAATTGGTGCTCTTCAATTTTCTAGTGGTAATTTTACAGTTTGTTTTGGTAGCGAAATGTGTGTTAATGAGCAGTGTCTAATACCACACTATTGTCTTTGCAGGTTGAGTATTTTCTTCATTCCTCGGCTTTCGTCACATTATCACACTCGACGAAACAGAGAGCAAAAGAAACTTAACTTTTGCAAACTAACGAAATTCTCATATTTTGAATGACTAGAGTTTTTCCGTTTATGACTTCAATTATATGTTGAATTACTCTTTTTCAATGTTTCCTGTGTGCATGAGCCCACTTGGAAGAGGATGAGTAGTTACCAAAAGAGGATGTAGAGTTACCGAATGAGGAGTTACTAGAGGAGGAGGATGAGTTACCGAAGGAGGAGGAGGAGTTGTTACCAGATGAGTAAGAGTACTTACTAGAGGAGGAGGGGAAGTTACCGAATGAGGAGTTACCGAATGAGGAGGAGTTGCCGGAGGAGGAGTTACTAGAGGAGGAGGAGCTGAAGGTACTAGTGGAGATACCAAGGCCGGAGCATGAGAGGCAGTGGTTTTTTTTAATATTACTTTAACTCTCCTTCGGTTTT
>NW_018922258.1:16811-30546 GCF_002207925.1 Prunus avium | reverse complement strand
CTAGCTTCAGTGCATTGAAGCAAAAACTGCAAGCTATAGCTTCCCCCAAATGGACAATTGGCGGTGCCGCACTCTGTTCTTTTATAAATCCGCACCCCTTGCTCTAGCTCTTCAAGTTCACTGAATTTGTGGATGCCTGCGTGGCCGTCTTTGTGCGCACTGCAACGGGTGCTGCAGAGTTTGTCAATCTGTCCGTTGCCCAAATTGGTGCTCTTCAATTTAAAAGTGGTAATTTTACAGTTTTTTTGGTAGCGTAAAGTGTGTTAATGAGCAGTGTCTAATACCACACTATTGTCTTTGAATGTTGAGTATTTTCTTCTTTCCTCGGCTTTCATCACTTTATCACACTCGACGAAATGGAGAGCAAAAAAAACTTTACTTTAGCAAACTAACGAAATTCTCATATTTTGAATGACTAGAGTTTTTCCGTTTATGACTTCAATTATATGTTGAATTACTCTTTTTCAATGTTTTGTTTCAATGTTTCCTATGTGCATAGGCCCACTTGGAAGAGGATGAGTATTTACCAAAGGAGGAGGAAGAGTTACCGAATGAGGAGTTACTAGAGGAGGAGGATGAGTTACCGAAGGAGGAGGAGGAGTTGTTACCAGAGGAGGAAGAGTAGTTACCAAAGGAGGAGGGGAAGTTACTGAAGGAAGATTTACCATAGGAGGAGGATGAGTTACCTAAGGAGGAGGAGGAGGTGTTACCAGAGGAGGAAGAGTAGTTACCAGAGGAGGAGGGGAAGTTTCCGAAGGAAGAGTTACCGAAGGAGGAGTTACCAGAGGAGGAGTTACCGAAGGTGGAGTTACCAGAGGAGGAGGAGCTGAAGGTACTAGTGGAGATACCAAGGCCGGAGCATGAGAGGCAGTGGTTTTTTTTAATATTACTTTAACTCTCCTTCGGTTTTGCTGGAGATGGCATGAATGAATGAAGTGAATTTCCTTTTTCTCCTTTTTCTCATTTTCTCTGTTTACTGCAAGTTTCCTTTTTCGGTCTAAGGTCCTAATATTTGACTTATATTTAAGCTTTCCTCCCTTGTGGATTTTCTTGAGAAGCATTCTGCCTCTACCAGGGGCAGAGTGCATGATGCTGCTAGCTTCAGTGCATTGAAGCAAAAACTGCAAAATATAGCTTCCCCCAAATGGACAATTGGCGGTGCCGCACTCTGTTCTTTTATAAATCCGCACCCCTTGCTCTGGCTCTTCAAGTTCACTGAATTTGTGGATGCCTGCGTGGCCGTCTTTGTGCGCACTACAATGGGTGCTGCAGTGTTTGTCAATCTGTCCGTTGCCCAAATTGGTGCTCTTCAATTTTCAAGTGGTAGTTTTACAGTTTGTTTTGGTAGCGTAATGTGTGTTAATGAGCAGTGTCAAATACCACACTATTGTCTTTACAGTTTGAGTATTTTCTTCTTTCCTCGGCTTTCGTCACTTAATCACACTCGACGAAACGGAGAGCAAAAGAAACTTAACTTTAGCAAAGTAACGAAATTCTGATATTTTGAATGACTAGAGTTTTTCCGTTTATGACTTCAATTATTTGTTGAATTACTCTTTTTCAATATTTTTTTTCAATGTTTCCGGTGTGCATGGGCCCACTTGGAAGAGTATGAGTAGTTACCAAAGGAGGAGGAAGAGTTACCGAATGAGGAGTTACTAGAGGAGGAGGATGAGTTTTTTCTCATTTTCTCCTTTTCTCTGTTCGCTGCAAGTTTCCTTTTCAGATCTAAGGTCCTAATATTTGACTTGTGTTTAAGCTTGCCTCCCTTGTGGATCTGCTTGAGAAGCACTCTGCCTCTGCTAGGGGCAGAGTGCATGATGCTGCTAGCTTCAGTGCATTGAAGCTAAAATTGCAAGCTATGGCTTCCCACAATGGACAATTGGCGATGTTACCAGAGGAGGAAGAGTAGTTACCAAAGGAGGAGGGGAAGTTACCGAAGGAGGATTTACCATAGGAGGAGGATGAGTTACCTAAGGAGGAGGAGGAGGTGTTACCAGAGGAGGAAGAGTAGTTACCAGAGGAGGAGGAGAAGTTACCGAATGAGGAGTTATTGGAGGAGAAGTTACCGAAGGAGGAGTTATCATAGGAGGAGGAGTTGTTACCAGAGGAGGAGGTGGAGTTTTTTTTATAATTTCGCACCCCTTGCCCAGGCTCTTTGAGTTCACTGAATTTGTGGATGCATGTGTGGCTGTCTTCGCACACACTGCAATGGGTGCTGCAGAGTTTGTCAATCTGTCTGGTGCCCAAATTGGTGCTCTTCAATTTTCAGGTGGTAATTTTACAGTTTATTTTGGCAACGGAAGGAGGAGTTATCATAGGAGGAGGAGTTGTTACCAGAGGAGGAGGTGGAGTTGTTACCAGAGGAGGAGGAGGAGTAGTTACTAGAAGAGGAGGAGGAGTTACCATCGAAGATCCCAGAGGAGAAGCCTGAGAGGTGGTTGTTTTTAGGTTTGCCTCCTTGTAAAACAGGCCCTAGGCTTTAAAAGCTTACATAGGGTGGGTGAAGTAGGCTATATGGTAATAACCTATCTTTTTAAAATTTAAGCCCAACTACGAATTAATAAGCGGAAACATAAACACATGCACTGCTAATTATTTTGTCAAGCATTATGTCTCTTTTCAAAGACGACAAAATTCAAGCACGCCAAGCGACATGCCATGCCAAGCAAGAAATCATTATTTCACACATAGCCACGCTACAAGCTTAAGTGGGCCCAAGCCACGCAAATGCCCGGGGGTACAACTAATGACAACATGAATATAAACATACATAAAGATTTGTTAACCCAAAAACCCAACAAGGGTGAAAACTGGGGGACCAAGCCAGTAAGAGAATCCACTATCAATGAGAAGTACAAGATACAAAGGGAGTTGAGCTCCATCTACACTCAGTAGGCAGCTAACTATCTAACCTTCTAGCAAAGCACAATATCAGCTCATCTACACACAATAGGCAGCTAACTATCTAACCTTCCAGAAAAGCACAATCTTTACTTCTCAACAGCAACCTCTCTTCCAGCTTTGCATGAGCATTCAACTCCAATTGCAACAGACAAATCCTCATGGTTTGCAACAGCACCAAGCTCCAAGTTGCAGAAGGTATAATGATATGAAGTGAGTTGTGGTTTCAGATTTTTCATCTTTCTTAATCACAAAGAATGATTAAGCTAGACAAATGAAACCAAGTGTTGTGATGATTAAACTAGAAGTAATGAACTTGAAGCATATAGTTTAAGTCAATCATAACAACAATGAAACAAAAGACTCATACTTGGAGGAATTTTATGTGTATGCAATCATACTCATACTCTCAAGTAATTAACAATGGCTGAAACAATAAAATAGTTTTTGAATGCTCAAGTAATTAACATAGAACCGGGTCTGCATCAAAGATGCAGATTTTCTGTCTTTACATGTCTAGCATGAATGGTTCTTCTTCAGAGAACTAATAAAAATGAAGCAAGTTCAAATGAACTTCTCAACCTCTTCCTTAGGTCTGGCTTAGTATATATAGAGACTTGATTCGAATGAAGAGGGGATATTTTGAACCACATATAATATAAAGAATGTTGTTTGGTGGCTAAAATATCTGAAAGGGCAAGACAGCAACAAACTCTTGATTCGAATGAAGAGAGTATTTTAAAGATGAAAACAAGTTCCAAATAGGAATACCAACAGTCAATCAAGATGCTCTGATCAAGTAGAAGAAATAATAAAGTATATGCAATCTGCATATACATTCATGAAGAGGATAACATGCTATTGGATTGAAACAGAATAAAGCAAAACACGTTTTTAAAGCATGTATCAATCCAGGTGTATCAATCCATGTGTATGAATGCAAAATGAAAGATGGATTAAAACAGACTGGGAAGGATTGATACAGAATGAAACAGAAAACGAATTTTAAGGCTTTTATCAATCCTGTGTATTAATCCCTGTGAATGTATGCAATGATTTTTGAATTGCAAAGATGACACTTTTTAATCTAGCATGTGCATTCAAACATACTTAAACCAATACATATACCTCGGCAAAATACACTAGTTTTGTCATAAGAGAAGAGCCAAAATATAATCCTTACACTCCCTTGAAGATATTCTTGACCAGCATTCTGCCTCTGCCCGGGGCAGAGTGCATGATAGTGATAGCTTCACTGCCTCAAAGCTGAAATTGGAAGCAATGGCTTTCCCCAAAATGACCATTGGGAATTCTGCCCTCATGTTTTTTCTAAATCCTTATTCTTGCCTGGACTCTATGATTTCACGGATTTTCTGGATGCCTGCATAGCTGTCTATGCACACTGTGGAATAGGTGTCTGTCAAAATATTCTTTGTTGGCCCATTGATGTGGAAGTTATCGGCCCAATATCGCACGAAGGGGCCATTTGGATCCAATAATATGAAAACGGGTTGATAAAAGGCGCCGGAGGAGGAGGAGGAGGAAGAGCCAGAGGAGAAGGAGCCGGAGTGGAAGGAGCCAGAGAAGGAGCCGGAGTAAGAGGAGTTAGAGGAGGAGCCGAAGGTACTAGCGGAGATACCAGGGCTGGAGCATGATAGACAATAGTTTTTTTTAAATATTATTTTAACTCTCCTTCGGTTTTGCTGGAGAGGACATGAATGAATGAAGTGAATTTCCCTTTTCTCATTTTCTCATTTTCTCTGTTTGCTGCAAGTTTCCTTTTCAGTTCTAAGGTCCTAATATTTGACTTGTGTTTAAGCTTGCCTCCCTTGTGGATCTACTTGAGAAGCACTCTGCCTCTGCTAGGGGCAGAGTGCATGATGCTGCTAGCTTCAGTGCATTGAAGCTAAAACTGCAAGCTATGGCTTCCCCTTAGAAAACCCTGTGTTAATTAGAATGCCCAAAATACTTTGTTAAAAATGCAATAGGCAAACTGCTTCCAGCAGCTTGACAAAAACCTGTCAAACGATAGAAGTAACGAGCTAAAGACCCAACACCGTACATACGAGCCCAGCCCAGCAACTTGTAGAAAAGTTGTCATCATGCTCCACCCTTGTTAGGACTCCAAGATGGTCAAATAGGAAGCCATGGTAGGAACCAACAGAAATCCGTGCGTGAAAGACAAATACCCATCGAACAAAGAACTCCCTCTATCTCTCTTTTCCTCTGCAAGCTCCATATTGAAAAACCCATAAGGACAGCAGGTGGCGCCTCACCCTTGTGGGGGAGGTCCAGCTACGTCAAACCTTTGGAACCATAAAGGGTTCCTTACCCATGCGCCTTGGATGGGAGAAATTCACCAAAGAAGATATAGTGGAAAGAAACAAGGAAAAAGGGGAAAAGTTAAGACGAAATTAGGGTTCTTTGTGGCTATAAAAGAGGGCCTTAGCTACCCAGAAAACCAACCCATTCTTCAGAGAGCAAGCTTCCTCTCTCACCTGCGAACCCAGTTTTAATTTCTCTCATCTTCCCATTAGGAAGAAATCCTCCTAATTTTCCTCTGCCCCAGTCTTAATTTCTGTTCTCTGTAAGAAACTCATGCTTTTCTCTCTCTCAAATTGCTAAACTTGTGAAAGCTTAGCTCCCATGCCACAAGCTCCTCATGCCAAGCCATTCCATTGCTAATTTGTCACGTTTATTTGGTTGATTGGTGAAAGAATCCAAGGTGTTTTCTAAGATTGTCACTACTCCTTTCAAAACTCTCTTGGAGCCTGGTCTTTGAACTCAGAAACAGGGGCAACCTCCTCCACTCATCGTTTACAGCAGCCCAAGCCCATTCGTCTGGCTGCTGGAAGAAAAAGACCCCAACACTCAGCTTTCCTCACTTTATCACACTCAACTTAACTTTAGCAAACTAACGAAATTCTCATATTTTGAATGACTAGAACTTTTCTGTTTATGACTTCAATTATATGTTGATTTCATATTTTTCAATGTTTTTTTTTCAATGTTTCTTGTATGCATGGGCCCACTTGGAAGAGGATGAGTAGTTACCAGAGGAGGAGGAAGATTTACCGAATGAGGAGTTACTAGTAGAGGAGTTACCGAAGGAGGAGTTATCAGAGAAGAAGAAGAAGGAGTTACCGAATTAGGAGTTACCAGAGGAGGAGGATGAGTTACCGAAGGAGGATGAGGAGTTGTTAAAACAGGAGGAAGAGTAGTTACCAGAGGAGGAGGAGAAGTTACGAAAGGAGTAGTTACCAGAGGAGGAGGAGGAGGAGTTACTGGAGGAGGAATTACCAAATGAGGAGTTACCAGTGGAGATCACATCGGAGAAGCATAAGAGGTGGTTGTTTTTAGGTTTGCCTCCCTTGAAGATATTCTTGACCAGCACTCTAGCTCTACCCAGGGCAGAGTGCATGATAGTGATAGCTTTACTGCCTCAAAGCCGAAATTGGAAGCAATGGGTTTCCCCAAAATGAACATTGGGAATTCTGCCCTCATGTTTTTTTTTAAAAATCCTTGTCCTTTGCCTGGACTCTACGAGTTCACGGATTTTTTGGACGCTTGCATAGCCGTCTATGCACACTGTGGAATCGGTGACCTAGTTTTAATTTCTCTCATCTTCCCATTAGGAAGAAATCCTCCTAATTTTCCTCTGCCCCAGTCTTAATTTCTGTCCTCTGTAAGAAACTCATGCTTTTCTCTCTCTCAAATTGCTAAACTTGTGAAAGCTTAGCTCCCATGCCACAAGCTCCTCATGCCAAGCCATTCCATTGCTAATTTGTCACGTTTATTTGGTTGATTGGTGAAAGAATCCAAGGTGTTTTCTAAGGTTGTCACTACTCCTTTCAAAACTCTCTTGGAGCCTGGTCTTTGAACTCAGAAACAGGGGCAACCTCCTCCGCTCATCCTTTACAGCAGCCCAAGCCCATTCGTCTGGCTGCTGGAAGAAAAAGACCCCAACACTCAGCTTTCCTCACTTTATCACACTCAACTTAACTTTAGCAAACTAACGAAATTCTCATATTTTGAATGACTAGAACTTTTCCGTTTATGATTTCAATTATATGTTGATTTCATATTTTTCACTGTTTTTTTTTTCAATGTTTCTTATATGCATGGGCCCACTTGGAAGAGGATGAGTAGTTACCATAGGAGAAGGAAGAGTTACCGAAGGAGGAGTTACTAGTAGAGAAGTTACCGAAGGAGGAGTTATCAGAGAAGAAGAAGGAGGAGTTACTGAATGAGGAGTTACCAGAGGAGGAGGATGAGTTACCGAAGGAGGATGAGGAGTTGTTAAAAGAGGAGGAAGAGTAGTTACCAGAGGAGGAGAAGTTACGAAAGGAGTAGTTACCAGAGGAGGAGGAGGAGTTACTGGATGAGGAATTACCAAATGAGGAGTTACCAGCGGAGATCACATCGGAGAAGCATAAGAGGTGGTTGTTTTTAGGTTTGCCTCCCTTGAAGATATTCTTGACCAGCACTCTAGCTCTACCCAGGGCAGAGTGCATGATAGTTATAGCTTTACTGCCTCAAAGCCGAAATTGGAAGCAATGGGTTTCCCCAAAATGAACATTGGGAATTCTGCCCTCATGTTTTTTTTTTAAAATCCTTGTCCTTTGCCTGGACTCTACGAGTTCACGGATTTTCTGGACGCTTGCATAGCCGTCTATGCACACTGTGGAATCGGTGCTGCAAATTTTATTAATCTCTACGGTCCCGAGACTGGTCCGATTAAATTTTCTCGCGGTAAATTTTAATTTGACAGTTTTTTTTTTTGTTAGCATAATCTGTGTTAATATGCAGCCTCTAATACAACACTATTTGTGGTTTGCAAGTTGAGTATTTTGATGAACATGAAAATGACTATTCAATTACGAAACCTCTTTTCTAACTTGTTGTTTCCGTTTATGACTATTCAATTATGGAACATCTCTTCAATTATGACTATTCAACTATTTATTGATTTCATCTTTTTCAATGTTTCTGATATGTATGTATTGTCTGTCAAAATATTTTTTATTGGCCCATTGATTTGGAAGTTATCGGCCCAATATCGCACGAAGGGGCCACTTGGGTCCAAAGTTTGGTCCAATAGCATGAAAACGGGCGGCCAAGTAATTTGAAAACATGACCTGTAAAAGTTCTTCAGATTCGTCTCACTAGTTCGACTTATTGACCCATTTCTTGAAAGTGTATTAAGCCTTAGAGATTAGAGAGTCTAAAAAGAGAGAGATGAGCCTAGAAGTTTGCCATATAACATGAAAATGGGCCGATAGCATGCCTGTTTACAATAAGTCAATAGTTGAGTACAGAAGTTGGCCCTATAACATGAAAACGGGCCGATACCATACCCTATAAAAGTTCCTCGGATTCCTCTTTTTGGTCCGACTTGTAGCTTTACTTTTCCAAACATGAAAACGGGCCGATACCATACCCTATAAAAGTTCCTCGGATTCCTTTTTCTGGTCCGACTTGTAGCTTTACTTTTCCATTTCTTTTTTCTCTCTGATCTGATATGTCTCTCTAGAGCTAAGCTCGGTGGAGATCCCAGCGGAGGAGATAGCAGCGGGGGAGATCCCAGAGGAGGAGATATCAAAGGAGGATGAGTAGTTACCATAGGAGGATGAGGAGTAGTTACCAAAGGAGGAGGAGGAGTAACCGAAGGAGGAGTTACCAGATGAGGAGTTACCGAAGGACGAGTTACCAGAGGAGGAGGATGAGTTACCGAATGAGGAGTTGCCGAAGGATGAGTTATCAGAGGTGGATGAGTAGTTACCAGAGGAGGAGAAGGAGGAGGAGTTACCGGATGAGTAGTTGCCTCCCTTGAAGATATTCTTGACCAGCACTTTGCCTCTGCCCGGGGTAGAGTGCATGATGGTTATAGCTTCACTGCCTCAAAGCTGAAATTAGAAGCAATGGTTTTCCCCAAAATGACCATTGGGAATTCTACCCTCATATTTTTTTTAAATTCGAGTCCTTTGCCTAGACTCTGCGAGTTCACAGATTTTTTGGATGCCTGCATAGCCGTCTATGCACACTGTGGAATCGATGTTGCATATTTTGTTAATCTCTACGGTCCCGAGATTGGTCCGATTAAATTTTCTCGCGGTAAATTTTAATTTTACGGTTTTGTTTTGTTAGCATTAGCTGTGTTAATGTGCAGCCTCTAATACAATACTATTTGTGGTTTGTAGGTTGAGTATTTTGAGGAATATGGAAATGACTATTCAATTATGGAACCTCTTTTCTTACTTGTGGTTTCCTTTTATGACTATCCAATAATGGAACATCTCTTCAATTATGACTATTCAACTATTTGTTAATTTCATCTTTTTCAATGTTTCTAGTATGTATGTATTGTCTGTCAAAATATTCTCTGTTTGCCCATTGATTTGGAAGTTATCGGCCCAATATCGCACGAAGGGGCCACTTGGGTCAAGAGTTTGGTCCAATAGCGTGAAAATAGGCCAACAAGTCGGCCAAATAATTTGGAAACATGCCCTGTAAAAGTTCTTCAGATTCCTCTTACTGGTTCAACTTATTGATCCGCAATACTATTTGTGGTTTGTAGGTTGAGTATTTTGAGGAATATGGAAATGACTATTCAATTATGGAACCTCTTTTCTTACTTGTGGTTTCCTTTTATGACTATCCAATAATGGAACATCTCTTCAATTATGACTATTCAACTATTTGTTAATTTCATCTTTTTCAATGTTTCTAGTATGTATGTATTGTCTGTCAAAATATTCTCTGTTTGCCCATTGATTTGGACGAAGGGGCCACTTGGGTCAAGAGTTTGGTCCAATAGCGTGAAAACAGGCCAACAAGTCGGCCAAATAATTTGGAAACATGCCCTGTAAAAGTTCTTCAGATTCCTCTTACTGGTTCAACTTATTAATCCGTTTTTTGAAAGTGTATTAAGCCTTAGGGTTTAGAGAGTCTAAAAAGAGAAAGAGAGAGAGAGAGAGAGAGAGAGAGAGAGAGAGAGAGCGAGTGAGAGAGATGAGCCTAGAAGTTGGCCATATAACATGAAAACAGGCCGATAGCATGCCTATTTGCAACAAGTCAATAGTTGGGCCCAGAAGTTGGCCATGTAACATGAAAACGGGCTGATACCATGCCCTGTAAAAGTTCTTCGGATTCCTCTTTCTGGTCCGACTTGTAGCTTTACTTTTCCTTTTCTTTTTTCTCTCTCATATGATCTGCCTCTCTAAAGGTAAGCTGTGTGGAGATCCCAACGGCGAAGATCCCAGCGTAGGAGATAGGAGTGGCGGAGATCCCAGAGGAAGAGATACCAGAGGAGGATGAGTAGTTACCATAAGAGGAGAAGGAGATACCGGAGGAGGAGTTACCGAATGAGGAGTTACTAGAGGACGAGTTACTAGAGGAGGAGGATGAGTTGTTACCAGAGGAGGAGGAGAAGTTACCGAAGAAGGAGTTGCCAGATGAGGAGTTACTAGAGGAGGAGGAAGAGTTACCGAATGAGGAGTTACCAGAGGAGGTGTTACCGAAGGAGGAGTTACCAGAGGAGGAGGAGGAGTTATTGAAGGAGGAGTTACCGGATGAGGAGTTATCGAAGGAGAAGTTACCAACGGAGATCCCAAAGGAGAAGCATGAGAGGTGGTTCTTTTTAGGTTTGCCTCCGTTGAAGATATTCTTGACCAGCACTTTGCCTCTGCCCGAGGCACCCGAGGCAGAGTGCATGATAGTGATAGCTTCACTGCCTCAAAGTTGAAATTGGAAGCAATGGCTTTCCCCAAAATGACCATTGGGAATTCTGCCCTCATGTTTTTTTAAAAAATATGCGTCATTTGCTTGTACTCTGCGAGTTCACGAATTTTCTGGATGCCTGCATATCCGTCTATGCACATTGTGAAATTAGTGCTGCAGATTTTGTTAATCTCTACGGTCCCGAGATTGGTCCGATTAAATTTTCAAGTGGTAAATTTTAATTTTACGTTTTTGTTTTGTTAGCATAATCTGTGTTAATGTGCAGCCTCTAATACAACACTATTTGTTGTTTGCAGGTTGAGTATTTTGAGGAACATGGAAATGATTATTCAATTATGGAATCTCTTTTCTTACTTGTTGTTTCCGTTTATGACTATTCAATTATGGAACCTCTCTTCAATTATGACTATTCAACTATTTGTTGATTTCATCTTTTTCAATGTTTCCAGTATATATGTATTGTCTGTCAAAATATTCTTTGTTGGTCCATTGATTTAGAAGCTATCGGCCCAATATCGCAAGAAGGGCCCACTTGGGTCCAGAGTTTGTTCTTATAATGTGAAAACGAGCCAACAAGTCGGTGCAGTAATTTGGAAACATGCCCTGTAAAAGTTCTTCAGATTCCTCCTTACTGGTTCGAGTTATTGGCCCGGTTCTTGAAAGTGTATTAAGCCTTAGGGTTTAGAGAGTCACAAAGAGAGAGAGAGAGCGAGCGAGTGAGAGAGATGGCCCAGAAGTTGGTCCTTTAACATGAAAACGGGACGAGAGAGATGGGCCCAGAAGTTTGCCCTATAACATGAAAACGGGCCGATAGCATGAAGTTCTTTGGATTCCTCTTACTGGTCCAACTTGTAGCTTTACTTTTACATTTCTTTTTCTCTCTCATCTGATCTGGCACAAAGAAGTGAGCGTAAATTATAGTATTTGTGCTGATTAGGGTATGAAAAGTGTTTTTGCGAACCACAATAAAAAAATTTGGATTGAAATTTTTTTTTAAATATTTTTTTTTTAAAAAAACCTCACAATGGTTGTCACTGATTTAACTTGAAAAAGTGTATATTAAAATATATTGAAAGTAAAATTTAACTCCTTGCATTTTTTAAGAAATGAAATCATTTATACCATGTTCATCCACTATTAGAACAATTGAGGCAGGAATGCTACATATAAGAGACATTGGAGTTTCTGCTACTGCAGGCAGAGGATGGCCATCCCCAACCAGACTACCGTGTTTGAAAACAATTTTCTGAGTCATTGTTGGATAAATATATATTAAATTAAGAATTTTGTATAAAGATAATTATATCAAAAACTATCTAAAATATAAAGAGAGGAATTTTACATAGGTTCCCAGCATTTGGCATGAAACTCTACACAAACAATTATAGCTTTCAGATAACCTTTCCAGGGAAGCACCATTGTCAATGGACCATGTTGTTCATTTTAGATTTCCATAGTTTCAACAAGGTCAACACCATTGTTCCACTTTTCAGGTCCACCAAGAAGCACAACATCCAAATGCACAAGGTATATTTTGTCCAACTTTACCAATTGCTTATCACTTTCTGCTAGGGACAATGTATATTTTTAATTTTTTAATTTTAAGCATAGTATAGCCGCGCGGTGGTACTTTTTTAAATATTTTATTATATTTTATTTTTAACTGTTTGGCTGGTTAAACTTACTTTTCTCCTTTTTAAAGAGAAAAACAAGCAAGTATAGGAGTCAATTTGCTTGTCTGCCCTCGCTCCTTCTCAAGTTTGGTATTGTGGTTAGTGAATTAATTTGTCTTTGGTTGATTAAAAGAAACTGAACCATGTATGAAATTGGTAGATCTATCATATATCATCTATGTGCATATTGTTTCCTTTGACATTGCATTCTATACTCTTCTTCTTTTTGAGTTAGTAGTTTGTTTGATTTTCTTTCTCTCTTTATTGTTAAATAGGAAAGGTTTCTTAATTGGTTCTCTATTGAATTATTACACCAGGCAGCAGTGCTTTTCAGAAGCCTCAACTCGGTGACCAGCTGATCTGCTCTCTTCATTCACCACAATTAAGACAGTCATGAATAATTTATATGATGGCCTTGCCGAAGTAAATCTACAAGCCAAACAATTACTTATTTTTTGATCTTGCCTGAAACCTTTTCCTAGTGATCTATCTTGTCAATTTTTAGTTAGAATTTTTTTGGACTGGTATGTTATAAACATTTAGTCATTTGTAACTATGGTCACATCACATGTGCATTCTCTTTCATGTGCAAGTTCAGGCATGTTTGTCAATCTCAGTGCTGTCGTCTTTGCGAGGCGTTTTTAGATGCAAACTTAACAAAGAGGTACAAAATTGATCCAAAATATGTATTTTACAGTAACCGTCTGGAGTTAAGGTGAGGACTTTTTGATTAGTGGACATATATTTTCTCTACTGATCTCTTGTCAAGATTTTGCAAATGCTAACCATTGTTTATGGCCTATATTAGAGGGTTAACTGCGCTACATGCATCATCTGAAGAAGTTACTGAATGGCAAACTTGGCCAACGTCATAATAGGGTGGGAGGAGTCCTTTGGTGAGTTTTGAGTGAAATCCGATGGCTAAAACTCGGCAATACACCAACCACTCCATTTACTGAACAAAGTTGGTACGAAGTTGAATTGTCCAATTTCTAAGACTTATTGATTTCGGATCGAGCCCAAAACTTGGCGAACGTCGTAATAGGGTGGGAGGAGTCCTTTGGTGAGTTTTGAGTGAAATCCGATGGCTAAAACTCGGCAATACACCAACCACTCTATTTACTGAACAAAGTTGGTACGAAGTTGAATTGTCCAATTTCTAAGACTTATTGATTTCGGATCGAGCCCAAAACTTGGCGAACGTCGTAATAGGGTGGGAGGAGTCCTTTGGTGAGTTTTGAGTGAAATCCGATGGCTAAAACTCGGCAATACACCAACCACTCTATTTACTGAACAAAGTTGGTACGAAGTTGAATTGTCCAATTTCTAAGACTTATTGATTTCGGATCGAGCCCAAAACTTGGCGAACGTCGTAATAGGGTGGGAGGAGTCCTTTGGTGAGTTTTGAGTGAAATACA